>CAJHQP010001187.1:0-127047 GCA_905132765.1 Moricandia arvensis | reverse complement strand
GCATGTTAGAGAACATTCTTAGGCCTTAGTGAATTGCATACCTTGAATTCTTTGCTAGTTTTCAGTTTAACAAATTTGTGCCACTCAATAGGAGGAACATTCTTAGGCCTCAGCTGCATCCTCTGTTTGGTTATTATCTGATTGATTAATTTGTGTAACTAGGCGTGACTTGGATGCTCTCCATAATCCTCCCATCTGCTTTCAGAACTGAAACCCTTTGGTAGTCCTCATCAACTCAAACCTTGCCTACACTCACATAGTAAGCAAATAATTAAGCTTTATTCTCTGAAAGGCTAGATAGATACGTGTTCACATTGTCAAGAAAGTGTTACCTGGACTGATTTCCAGAGCACTGTCTTCACTTCTTCAGTGAGATGTTTCCAACTTTCTAAAGTAACCAGGCACGTGCCTCCCTAACCAATGGGACCTTAAATATGACGACAACTTGACTGTTTCCAGGACCATATGCTTCTCCCATAATTGTGAAATCCACATCGAACTCTGGCTATTTGGATCTTTAGCTAGGTCTCTCATCATTGTTGGTCCACGCTTTCTTCTTACGAGAACTTGAAGCTATTGGTCCCTCAGTATGTTCGATCTCACCTTGAGGCACATCGGCATCATGCTCTGCTTCTAGCACATCAGCAGCTTCCTCTTGTTCCAATACATGTTCCTCGGATTGCTTCTTTTCATATTCATGTCCATCGGATTGCTCTTGTTGAGTTTTCATTTTCCTCAAATTGATCTTGTTCCTCTACATGGGCTGGAGCTTGGTCTTGTTCGCCGACTTGTTCCTCGACTTGGTTCCTCTACAGTAGCTGGAGCTTGGTCTTGTACCTTTACAGTACACACGAACTCAACCTCGTCATCTTTTTTCTTGTTCTTGATTGTGGGTTTCCTTCCGCGTTTGCTGCCCTTTGGACGCCCCATCTCAATTTACCTGAAACAAAATATTAAATTCATGAGTTCACTCTTTACATAAACAGAAACCATACAAAGACACACCAACAAAGACATAAGGACAAGCAAACAGACCACAAACCAACAACGAATCAATGAACAAGCAAACATGACACACACAAACAATAAGGATACATGTTACACATAAATGCCTTCAGCATCACTTCTGGAATTCTCAGCTTCATCAATCTCAGCATCCATGTCTATATTTGATGGCAATGGTCCAATATCTGCAGTTCCCTCTTGAGTCTCTTCCTTACTGTATCTTCTGGAAGGACCTCTCATGACTATATACCAATTCGAAGACTCATCTTCCCTAGAGTAGAAGACTTGCTTCACTTGAGATGCTAGTATGTAGGGGTCACTTGTAAAGGAGGCTTGTCTATGATTCATGTTAACAAGTGTTAAAAACCATCTTCAATCTTCACTCCATTACCCTTTACGGCCCATTGACACCGGAACAGAGGAACATAGAAGATGCTATAGTCCACCAAAATGATGCAGTTACTCTGCCGTAGTAGGAAACCAAATCAACGACCTGTGATGTATCTTGGCACTTGATCTACAAACTGCTGTTGCCTCGTAATAAACCCACTATTTTTGACTCTTCCTATCAACAGATATAGTGTGAAATTCTCTGCCCATTAACTATGAATCTATATATGACCTTGCAGTACATCTTGGACCATAAGCTATCCACTTAAGTGTTTCATCATGTGCTGTAGAATCAAGAGGCACCTGATAAATTAAAAACAAGTCAAACACCATACAGTAAATTAAGAAGAGGAATCTTTAGTATAAATCAGTACCTGTTCTTTTAGCCAGCCTGCAAAATTCTTGTTATGCATACTCCATAAGGTGATGCATCTCGACGGCATCTTCCATCACTGTCTTGCAATGTTGTAGATGTTCACTTCAATATTAAAACAATATTTAGTTACTGTCAACGAATTAATGAAAGAGTAAAATGTGGTACTTACTCTACATAAGGTTCGACGAGAGCCATGTTTTGGATGATAGCAAGATGGAGCAATCTTTTTTTCTGTTTCACTGAGAGTAACTGAAGTGCCTCCGGATATTGCACGACCCTCTAAGACATAATTGTTCTCGAACTCCATGTTTCTATCTACTTTCTTGCTGGACATTTGTAGTCTTCTTCAAAAATTCATTACAAAACCTGATACATTCCTCAGCTAGATAGCACTCAGCAATGCATCCCTCTGGTCTTGTAGGATTACTTACAAAGTATTAAGGACTTTCATATACCTGAAACAAGTGACAAAACTCAGAGCAGATAGAAACTCAATCAAAAGAAATTTTTGTTAAAATTAGTCATATCTATCTTACCTTTCAAATGGGTACATCCATCTAAAATGTACTTGGTCCACCAAGCCGGGCTTCTCTTCCAAGATGGACAGTCAAATGGAGCATGATATCAAAGAAGCTTGGAGGAAAGAATCTTTCGAACAAGCACAGAGTCTCAACAATCTCAGCTTCCATGACCAAAAGCTTCTCCCTATCAATAACTCTCTGACACAGGCAGATTGAAGAATGCGCATAACCTAAACACTGCAAGCCTCGGTCCTTTTGGTAACAAACCTTTCAGTGCAATGGGCAGAAGTTGCTGCATCAACACATGGTAGTCATGTGATTTCAACCCTGTGACTTTACACTCATCTAACGAGACACCTCTTGAGATGTTAGAACAATATCCCATCTGGCCTTTTGAAGTCGAATAGACGTCTGCAAAGATTTTCTTCTATGCCTTGGACAACGGACCACGGTGCTGGAGGAAGATATGTGCATTTACCCTGAACTCTAGGGGTGCAACTCTGGCCTAATACCAAGCTCCTCGAGATCTTTACGAGCTGCAAGACCATCCTTTGATTTACCACAGTGCAACAAATGTGACACTAGACTCGCAGCCACATTTCTCTCCACATGCATAACATCTAAGTTGTGTCTCACCGGAAGTTCCTACTCAACCATAAACAAAAGACAAAAAAAATTAATCAAAAGGCAGTTGGAATAGAAAACCATTTAAGGAAAATAGATAAGTTTCTTACCTCCCAGTAGGTAGCTTGAAGAAGATTGACCTCTTCTTCCATCTAGATAAGTCATCTTCATCTACTTCTACTTCTTCTTCTTCTTCTTCCTCTGATCACTCGATAAAGCCTAACTATCAGAGCCTTTATTATCAGCACACTGAACCCTTCTTCTCTTTCTTGCAGATCCTTTGAAATTTCCAAAATCATTCTTGAAATTTCTAAGGTGTTGAGAAATGTCACGCCCAGTCTGTATTCTTCCTCTTCTTCCTTGTTCAGCTTTGCCATCAAACCATCTTTTCTTTCCCCGGAAACGATGACCTGGTGGGAGACCCTTCCTATGGCACATGTACACATGTTTTCTTCTGTACTTTAGCCACATGCTATTTGTCTTTTTACCACATAACAGACACCCCATTTTACCCTTTACTTTGCAGGCCTGCAAGATTCTCGTAAGCCAGAAAATCACTGATTGTCCAGAGCAGTGCTGCCTTAAGAGTAAATGTTTGATCGAGTCAGACCGTCGAATGTTAACTCCCCAATGCTCCACAGGCTGTTCAGATCCTCGATGAGGGGTTCTAAGTATACATCTATACTATTACCTGGCTGCTGTGGACCAGGAATCAACAATGAGAGCATGATGTTCTCTTTCTTCATGCATAAGTCAGGTGGCAAGTTGTAGTTTACCAGTAAACAGGCTAGCAACTGTACATGGAGTTCTTCATGTTGAATGGATTGAATCCAACTGTTGAAAGGCCAAGCCTGATGTTCCTTGCTTCTGCTGCAAACGTTGGGTATTTAGCATCCATCTGATCTCATGTCACTGAATCAACAGGGTGACAAAGCTTACCATCACTGCAAACGTTGTTATAGCTCGTTTTACCGAATGACGATCAATGTTACGGCAGTCTATGCACATGCATATAATCATATCAATACCTCCCATAGCTGAAGCCACATCCCGGACAAATTGTGAAGCCCCTCTCTCATATCCAGGATCAACTCTTCCATTAACAATCAAAATGAAAAACAAAAGAAACATGTTAGTGAGATGCACAAAATGAAAACTAAAATATATATGCTTAAGATCAGTACCTGCTTAGATGTACCCAAGCTTTGTCCATCGTACTGTGTTCGAATCTAAGTGAAAGCTTTTCGTAACAAAAATGTGATGTCAAGTTGTCCTCAGAGCATATAACGATACATAAAATCCAAAAAATCATCAAAATAATTCAAAGCAAACAAGAACTCAAAGCAACCAAGAACTCAAATCAAATAAGAACTCAAAGCAAATAAGAACTCAAAGCAACTGAGAACTCAAAAAAGTAAAATAATAAATTCGAGATTATGTAAATCGATTTCAACTCAAAATTAGGACTCCCACTACCTTCGAGATGTACAACCGGAGCTGAATCAAAGAAATGATTGAGAGGATGGGCTGAATCGAAGAACTGTTTGAGAGGATGGGAGAAGCGGCGAGGATAGGTTTCGAGATGGGAAATGAGGCGGATTTCGTTTAGGGTTTTCCGAGATGGAGGTTGATAGAGATTGGTTCCCGAGCTAATTGGTTTCCAGATTTTTTTTTCGAGAGAGAATCAATGGGGATTTCATTTAGGGTTCAATAGAGAAAGAGGAAAAAATGAGAGAGATGAGAGGAAACCCTGATGAGAGTGAGGGAAAAGCTAATTTTCACTAAGTGTTTCGCGTAAAAGCTAATTTTAGGTTCCCGCTTACTAAAACTCTATCATAGCATTTATCTAATGCTGTTCTATAATAAAAAAAATATTACCCTCATCAACGACAGCAGTTCGGTAAAACGAGCTATAACAATGTGCTATGAATAGCAACTTTTTTTTGTAGTGGAACTCCATTATTTTATCTATGCATTCTATTCAGACTATTGTTCTTTCTTTGATTATGTCTAGTCATCAACCAATTTAGGGTTGAATGATAGCAATCATGGATTAGCATCAATTGAGTTGTGCTTAATGCTTGCATTCTAGAGTAGCTAAATAGGATCTTGAAAGTAGGACATGGACGACTACGAGAGTAGGTTCTGTGCCATAATAGACTCAATTGAAGTAGGTTGTTAGACGCATGCGAGAGCTGGTCTAATAAGTCTGGTGGACTTATAAAATCTCGTTCACACTTCCTTCTGATGTCACCGCCAATCGACATCAAGCCATAGCCGTCGGTCGATGGTCTTTCCTTTTGCTTGCATACGAGAGTTGTAGTTAAAAGGGTCAGAATAGTTAATATTTGAGTCATAGTATATTTACATATTTGTGATTCCTATCCACTCTAATCCATTAGGCTTAAAACCCTTGATCTAGCATACTTACATTTGCCATCAAGTTAGTTTATAAGAATATTTCCATATTTGCCAATATTTCCATATTTGCATTATTAGCATATTTCCATATTGCATCTCTACTTCTTGATAAGGAATATTTTTTTCACTGATTGTTTGCCACCAATATATATATTCACCTAGCTTAATCTTTAGACAAAAGAAATATATTGTGTGCCATTGCTCTCTGTGGGTTCGATCCCTAAGTACTACACTTGATCTCTTTTGGCAAAAGTATTATTTATTTATTAAATACTAGGGTTAATTTGATAGTGATTTGTTTAGAATATTTATACTCTGCTAGAACAATAAAAACACGCATGTCAAAGTTGGCCACCGTTGTCGGGGAGCATTGATCGCCATTAAATTTACTTTATAGGATTTTGTCTAGGTTTGTTACTACTTTGAGGTTACTAAATTTTTCGTTTTCTTGTTTTTCAGGTGCATGTAAAGACACACCATGAGCAATAAATGAAAAGAACTACTATTCTCTGACCCCGATAGACTCGAACATACGATCCACAAAGAAAGACGACAAGCGTCGATCGACAGCAACCACACTGCGTCGACCAACACTTTTTTACAGACAAACATCGAACGACATCAGAACTCGAGCATCGACCGACACTGATCATATACCAAGGATCAACAGAAATGTATCTGCATCGATGGAGAGAAGCAGACGAGTTCAGATGGTTGCGACTATTATACTGACTTGGGATGAGAACGGGAACCTGCATGAACAAGACGGTCATATGTGTAATGCAGTAAGTCAAAGATAGACGATCATGGGGTTATAATACCTGATACAGAAGCAGAAGCAGACGCTGCAGCAGCTCTACCTGAAGCTAATGCCCAAGCTGCTGAGAGAACACTGGCTGACTACAACTGTCCAGACCAGTTCTACGCCAATAGATCCGCCATTCGCCCTCTAGCTTTTCAGAGGAATGATTTTAAAATCAAGCCCGCTTTCTTCGGACTTTTAGCATATACACCTTACCATGGGTTACGACATGAGCACCCTATGGATCATCTGGAGAGATTGAGGATCTAGTTACTGCTATCAAAGCCAATGGAGTCCTTGAGGACTATCTCCTTTATAAGCTCTTCAAGTACTCACTTGCTGGAGAAGATTCATCTAGCTTAAGAAGTTACCACAAGGATCCCTGACATCCTGGAATGACATCAAGAATGCTTTCTTGCGTAACTTCTTTTATGACTCTAGAGCAGAAGATCCGAGGAGCAAGATTGGTACTTTTTCACAGAACCCTAAAAGTCTTCAGAAACTTCTGGATGAGATTCAAATCATACCAAAGAGATTGTCCACACCATGGGTTCAACGACATGCAACTTCTCAGCACTTTCTTTAGAGGTATTGGATTACAGTACCAGATGGCTTTGGACACACCTAGTGAGGGAAATTTCAGCACTAAGAATCCTGAAGAAGCTACAAGGTTGATTAAGCATCTGGCATCCACCAACGGCACCAAGAACACATACTTTGAAAGAAAGATATCAACTCTAACTTTGAGTAAGGATCATATTGAAAGGTCAAGGCAAAACTGGATAATGTTCCGAAATTCTTCAGGAAGCAGGTCACCTTTGCAAAAGTAGAAGCAATATAGTCTGGAGATGATGAGATTAAAGAAGAGGATGTGAACTACATTGAGTGGGAATGGTTTCCAGAGACAAGGGAGTCCAGGTTTCAACAGGAACTCCTATTGGAATGGTCAAAGCATTAGCTTTAATCAGGGTTCACAACGAAAGCCCTTCAACAATAACATAACTTATGGATCTTGTTACTACCAGAATCCTCCTTTAGAGACTGAACAAAGAAAGATTGAAGAAATGGTTCACAAAGTTTTAGAGGCACATCAGAAGATGATTGTGGATTTCAATGGAAAGATAGATAGGCTGTATCTCAACCTCAACTCCAAATTCGAAAATCTCAACACCCATGTGAAGAAGCTGGAGAGCCAAGTGCTGCAAAAAATTAAAACCATTAGGAGACATGAGAACCTGATCAAAGAGAAATCGAGGCTGGACAGAAGAAACACGTCAATGCATTTGGAAGTTCGATGTCATTTGGCAGTTCACATTGGTGTCGATCGACGCCAAGAAATGAGCATCGATCGACAACGAATCATGCATGATCAGTAGCTTGGGTGAAACCAACTAAAGCCGATCGAAATCTACATGAGACAATTGACCGAAAAAGAGATAAAGGAATCGATCCACAGTACGACCTAAGCATCGTTCGACAGATGACGAAGCCGGTTCGACTACGAAGCATCACTGCAAATTTGATTGTGCATCCAACCAAAACGGTTTCAGAACAGTACACTGACACATCTAAAAGTATGGATCTTGATAGAGAAGATGAGGAACACTCTAAGAGGAAGCAAAAGATCCCTAAACATCTACGTAGAGAACCAAACGAAAAGAGATAGAAGTTTACCAAAAGAATTTTAAAAACTCTTTTAGATACTCCTTTTGATGAAGCTTATTGTACTCACAGATTGCGGATGTTTTTCAGGGAAACAAGAGCGACAGACAACTATATAGGGTCATGTTCAATCATATCAGAGAAATATGAACAGAGGACCTCTCTGAAGAAGAAAAGTGATCCTGGGAAGTTTGTGATTCCATGCTTTATCAAGGGCAACAAATACTCTAATGCCCTCTGTGATACTGGGTCATCAGCGAGCCTTATGCCAATACTATGGCAGAGGAACTGAACCTGAAAGTGGAACCCTCCAATGATTCACATTTGTAGACTGCTCTAAAGTGAACTCATGAAGGATGGTAAAAGATGTTCCACTGCAAATTAACAACACCTTAGTCCTAGTACATTTCCACGTGATGGACATCCGGATAGATTGGAACTCTTCACTACTACTTGGGAGAGCATTCATGGCTACCGTGGGAGCTATCTCCGATATGAAATTAAGCAGGTTGTATCTATCTCTAATTTATCAAAATAATTCTATGAACTTGTCAAGAATAAGAACAAGGCTACTTTGATTGAATTGTATGATTATGCAAAACTTGTGGCCACATGCTTCTGCGATTATACCTTAATGAAAAGTCGAAAAGATGGAGCATCGATCGACACCCACCCAGACTATTACGCATCGACACGCTGCAGTTCAGCAATAGGTTTGACTCCCACTCTTTGTTATCGATCGACTCTCACACTCCAGAACCGATATAAAACTACCACACATATGGTGATTACAACACAGCCACCCCGAGTACGACAAAGACTACAAAGAAGAAGGATGATCGAGTACGTGGTATTGTTATTTGAAGAGGCTGGTGTTTTGTCATATTACCGTCAACAGAAAAAAACAAAAAGTACTCAAATACATATAGCCATAATAGGCATCTGCTACATCCTTCCTTAGGATAAAATGTATAGATTCTCCCATGGAAGACCCGTGGGCTGTCCCTCTGGGTCTCTGAAAATCCGATTGTGGTGAATCAAGGTCGGATCGACAGTTACCTTTTACCAAATATCTGTTCGTTATTCATAGCTGCAGAAAAGTGTTGCATTCGTAGAGTAGCCACGTTAGATTAATCTCTTGTCAGTGACTGCCGCAGAGAGTTATCCTTGTGTGATTCTGCAACGGGGTCTCATAGATCAAGTTCCACTCTTGTCAGTCAGTGTAGAGATTCACGACGGTCACACAGTTTGTGCTTATGCTGGAATTGATGCAGGCTAACGTATTCAGGCGCGTATACTACTTCAATCGTCACGAGGAGATATTGCAACATTCTTTTCAGGTAAACTAAGCGTGCTGCTGGTTCTGTGATAGAAATGCTATCCTTGTCCATATACAAATCCTCGAGGGTCATGATGGGCGCGATCCTATCTTAGGATAAGATAGCGTTCCTCAAGGTAAGTGTATGGATCTCGGATGCGAACTAGAGCTATGTGCGATTCGCTCTAGATTTATGTGTAGTCACTCCTGAATACTACTTAAGTAAACAGTGTATATATATGCATTCTCTAGGTTATAATCAGAGTGCGCGTCTTTAGAATCATGCTCGCACAATATCGAAAGAACTGTGGTCAACTGCTCACAACGCGTTTGTAGGACCCCACGCAAACGCACAGATGGTAGTTTGACAAACGACGCGAAAAAGGTCCACGCTCTTAGATTTTTGAGATTTTGGGTTTATCAAAATATGTGCAAATTGCAAGTAAGTGGGATAGACAATTTTATAGTGTCCTTGCTTTTGTGGTATTAACTGATGAAACGACCCAAAGAAAGACAAATCCCTAATTAGAATAATCCGGTTACATTCCGATACTCTATAGGGCAATGAAGTTAACAAATAAAGAAAAAATCACTAGCTTAAGTAGTGTTTAGATCATTGTCATAGCAAGGGAAGCCTTCACTAAGGTATACCTCACTTAGATATGCTTGAGCTCATGTTAGGACACTTTAGTGATGAACAATTTCACTAAAGGAAACCATCTCGACAAATTGACAGCTATACGACTTTCAGTGTTACTATTAATAGTTCGTCGATCTTTGCTAGCTGCAAAGTGCCTTACTTATCTTAATGCTAATACACATAAGCTAGATGCGAGATTTGTATCGAACTTTTTCTTTTTCCTTCACTCCCTTTTTTCATGGGAAAACCCTATAATCGGCCCACATTTCTCTGGATCCTCAGGACGCTTAATTAATAATTCTAGTCTGTAGATTAGCACATTTTCCCGTCATATTAGCGTGTTTCTTACCTACACTTAAGAGTTTGATAAGTAAGTCTATTATGGGTCTTCCTTTGTCTTTCATAAACATGCTCAATAAGCTCTCATGTTTCTACATAATAGTTTCGTCACTATTACGAGCGATTAACTCAATTGTTAATAAAAGTGGTGGTTAAGCCAATTGTTGGCCTTTCGCTTGCAAACGTCTACACAGTCTTGTCAGCACGATAGACTAACTCTTCCATAATCTTACCCTTGTCGCTCTCAATTCGTGAAACGACACACACATATACGCTCTTACTGACTTACCTGACATAGCAGAGCTGCGTTACCACACTCTCGTGAGTCTCAGAATCCCAGAGTATCTTCAAATTCGCCAAGCTTAGCATCGTATGTGATCTACCAGGTGCATCTGCACCTAACCCTTGAAGTTCAGAGGCAACATCGATCGGCAGGACTCGACCAGCTCTTCCTTCAAGTCACGATTAAGACCCTATATGTCCTCGATAAGATCACAGATCACGTATACGTACTGCTTAGAACTGATACGTCATGAGGAACCGTTCCATATAAGAGTAATTCCAAACATGCTGATGCTATACACCACACCAGTGTTATTTGTTGCTGCGTTCCATGCTACCTTCCCCCTATGTTGTTCAGGAGTCCAGAACTTATCTAGGATGAGTCTTGTCAGGCTCGCTCTACATCACACCCTCACTCAAGTGATACCAGAGTTGAGGATGATTAGAATAGGTTCTTATCGACCATCTTTCCCTCAGTCACCAAGGAATTCCGCACCTAATTGCTTTTTGATTGGTTTTTAAACTCTTATTACAGTGGCTCCAGGGTGGATCGTGTGCCTTATGTCGGGCCGCCATGTACTCTCTCATACGTGAAGTTTTTTATGTGATATCTTTGTCTCCACCAAAACCCCGTTTGATAGCGAGTGACCATCTTTTGCCGAACGATAAGTTGAGTGAAAGACTCACAAACTTGGCTCTCAGCTGTCTCTTCCTATCTCCTCCTTCTATTGATCTTGAAGACTTTTCGAGATAAGCACTTCCTTAGCTCTTCACTACCTGCATGATCACTGTAGCTTCTTCATTGGTGGCTAGAGATAGGACTGGGGGACCGAAAGCAGATAAAGTGCTCTTTAAGTAGTATCAATGTAATCTACGGAGCTCAGCATCATCGTTATCGTACAATGTTACTTTCAGTCATGTGCTAGACTCTCTGAGCCTCTCCTAGCACTTCCTTCCGCATTCCCTTCCTTATAAAAGGATGTATGAACCAGTAAACTCTTGTTCTCTTAAAGGATGAATACTATTTTGCCTGCATAGACTCAGCTTGGTTGTTGCTCTTTTGCCACCAGAATGTTGTCATTGCTCTTAAACTCACATATCTTTCCTCCTGGTTCAAGATGAAGTTGTGCAGCCCTTTGACAAATTTTAAGTGATCCATGAGGACTGAATCTAACACAAACAAGAGGCCTGGTCAGTGAATAATAAGAAGAAAATCTAATGAACCACCTTGTTCAATCAAAGTCTCAGATGACTCCCTTATGAACTACAAGCGTTCCCATCAAGTTTTCCTTCTCTTTAGCCTTTGTTAGGTCAAGAATATGACCAAATAAAGCTACTGCTACGTGCTCCTGTTGCTGTAGTTGAATGATTATATGTCTCCTTGACACGGAGTGTTTAGCACTGATTCAATCAATCTCAAGTTTCTTTCAGTTTTCTCAGCCGTTTGTGAGTGTAGCTTAGAAGTTTGTTTTTCTGTTTTCCAGACTTTGTTTGTTGATAGCTCAGAACTAGCTGGATGTTTTATTTTGCTCCTGGTGAAGCCCTAGACCAGCACCCAAACTGATCCAAAGCAAGTAACTTTATCTCTTTGGACGTTTTTAGGTCAGATTTGTTCCACCTTTGCTTGCTGCCACGTTCTCTCATGATTTGGTTGAAGATCTCGGCTGCTAGATCATCCAGTTGCTGTTCACTAAAGATCAAGGTCTGGACTGCTGCAACTCTCTTCCTTGTTGCTTGTTTTAAGCCTTATCTTCCTGCTTCCCATAAGAAAAAATTGAAGATTTGTGGATAGGTAATGGAATTCGTGATCCTAGGTTAAGATCATCAAACCCTAAACCCCAAGTGGCCTCTGATACCACATGGTGCGGCCTTGGATAGGAAGACCTCATCCCAATCACACTTGAGGGATGATTGGCGGATCCTTGAGCCTGAGAAGCTCCAGGACGTTTAGTGATCTTCACCATATAGCTATGGACTGCTCCAGAGTTGTTTAGCGATCCCGTAGACACATGATAACCTTGCTTTATGTCAAGGATGAATCACGGAAGCTGACGCTTGCTAGTGTGATAAAGAAAAGTTGTTCCACGTGAACAAGGGTTTGAGGTCTCCAAAGGGACGAGTTTGACAAGCCAAAAGCTTAGATTTTATTAAAATAATGCGTAAATTACAATATGTGCTGCTTTTGGCTTTATAAAGACAAGGAAAAAACCCTAACTAGAAAACCTTATTATAACTCTAAAAGGAAAAACCAAAACGGAATTCTAAGCTAAAAGCCCTAATCCTATTCCGATTGGGTTTAGAAATCCCAAATCTCCTAGTTGGTTTACTTAAATAAGAAAATCCCAAATACACTAAATAGTACAAATCGACCAAGTAAGGCCTATGGAGGCCTATCCTTGCTCTTTATGGGCTTATAAGGCCCCTTCTCAGCCAATAACACCTTAGGCAGGTCCATGTTAAAGCCCATCATGTCCATGATGTCTTCCTGGTCCAGTTTACACACATTAATCTCCCCTTCTTTGGCCCATTGAAAACATACCATAAGCAGTGACTTTCCTGGTGCACACATGGGTTTCTTCCTAGCAGTTGGTGCACACATCCTTGAATTTGAGGATGATCTAGATCGCACCACTAACGGAGCTAAAAACCTTTTCTTACAATTATCGAGCATCGATCGACGGTCACCATACACCATCAATCGAAACACTTCCAGTATGCGATGGATACAATGAAGATTACAGAGAGGAAGAGCAGCCTGAATATCGTTGCCTGTCTTCAGAAGACACTGGGTGGGTGATGAACGCGAGAGTGGATAATCAAGCGTCGATCACAGGAACTCCTGGCGTTCGAACGACATCAGACGTGGACCACAATACGAACATGGAGCAGAAGAGACAGATATTGGTAATCTCACACCATATGATTTCGGAATTTTCAGAGACCCAGAGGGACATGCACGGGCTCTTCATGGGAGAATCATACATTTATCTAAGGAGGATGTAGCAGATGCCTTTATTATGGCTAATGTATTGAGTACTTTATTTAGACAGCAGCATCAGCCATCGATCGACACACACCATTCAGCATCGATTGATGCACACCATTCAGCATCGATCGACGCACACCATTCAGCATCGATCGATATTGAGGAGCAAAGACAAGAGCAGATCCATACTGATCCAGACAGTTTCATGCGACCATCGATTGACACCAACATCCAGACATCGATCGATTGGTGTTTCGAGGTACGAGAGCTTTCAATACTGAAGGTAATAGAATTTTCCGTTGGGAAAAGAAAGATGAGTATGGCATCTACACATATGAGAATGGCAATGCACGAGCTACAGACGGAAGGGTAGTAAATGTGCAAGCTGAAGACATCAGAGAATATTTAGAGAGAGCTAATTTGTTTGAGCAGAGCTACATATGTTTACCAGAACATGCAGCAAGAATCGCTACGTCTAGGAAAGATCAACAGACATACAACAGAGAATAGATTCATGATATTTTGAATGCGATCTACAAATATCAAGATATCTCACTGGATAATTTCTATAAGAGGTTGGATGATGTCTACAATCCTATTGACACCTGCCTCAGCGGTTTGATTGCACGCATGGATGAGATGAAGCAAGATTTGGATACTGTTCAGAGACAGAATGCGATTGGGGCAGAAAACCGAGAATCAATCGATGGCAACATCAAGCCATCGATCGACATTGACGAAAACAGACAGAAGACTGCAGCACAAACATAATTGGAAGATAGGTTCGATTAGATTGCATTTTCTCAGAGCTTGATGAATATTTCCCAAGGTAAATCCTGCACTTTTATTTTATGCAAAGAAATGAAATCAGTAGAGGGGTGAGTCAGACTTGTATTTGCTAAGTTGTTGGTAGACTTGATTTGGTTGCTATATTAGGATAGGGTATATAAAATTTCTCTGTGATTGACTTGATAGGATGTGGTTGTAACAAAGTAATGTGACAGTTATACTTAGACATTATGTGAGTCTCCGCTTTTTGAACCCCTTTTACAGGCTTATTTTGCTTGAGGACAAGCAAAAGGTTAAGTCTAGGGGAGTTGATATAGCCTATTTATTACCAGTTTAGGCCAAGTTCTGGGCTCTATTCATGGTCTATTATGTGTGTCTAGGATATGTTTTAGAGTATTTATAGGTCAAATGACGCTTTGGAGATAAATAGAGATACTTGGAGCTTTTGGAGCATTTTGAGGTGAAGAATCTGTAGCTTAATATTTGAGGAGTCAAAGTACAAGACTGTCGTCGATCAAAGAAGAGCCTTGGAGTCGACCGATGATGCTTAATGCTTGCATTCTAGAGTAACTAACTAGGATCTCAAAAATAAGACATGGACGACCATGAGAGTAAGTTATGTGCCATAATAGACTCCACTAAACTAGGCTGTTAGGCGCATGCGAGAGCTGGTCTAATAATTCTGGTGGACTTATCATATCTTCCTCACACTTCCTTCTGATTTCACCATCGATCGACATCAGGCCATAGCTGTCGATCGATGGCCTTTACTTTTGCTCGCATAAGAGAGTTGAAGTTAAATGGGTCAGAATAGTTAATATTTGAGTCCTAGTATATTTACATATTTTTGCTTCCTATATACTATAATCTATTAGGCTTGAAACCCTATATATAGCATACTTACATTTGCATCAAGTTAGTTTATTAGAATATTTCAATATTTGCATTATTTCCATATTTGCATTATTAGCATATTTCCATATTGCATCTCTACTTCTTGATAATGAATATTTCGTTAATTGATTGTTTGCCACCAATATATATATATATATTCACCTAGCTTAATCTTTAGAAATAAGAAATCTATTGTGTGCCATTGCTCTATGTGGATTCGATGCCTAAGTACTACATCTGATCGCATTTGGCAAGAGTTCTATTTGTGTGTTAAAGACTAGGGTTAATTTGATAGTGATTTGTTTAGGAAATTTATACCCTGCTAGAACAATAAAAACACTCATGTTAATATCCATACCCACAGATAGCAGGATTGGCTGGTCACACAAACGCATTGACAACCTTAAGGGGAGGATGAGTCAAATTGAGATCACCAAGGAGAGCATGGACAACCAAAGAAACATAGGTGAAGAAGCCATTAGAAGCTTCGTTGGTACAGTGTTTCAGATGAGCAAAGAAGATGTGTACATTTGTTTCCCAACAAGTGATAGTCTACACCCATCTTAGTCCATACAATGCTAAACGTCAAGCTAAATACTATGACCAAGCACTGAGTGGAAGACATCCCACTATTAGGTATGTTTAAAATTCATTTTATTTTCGTGTTTTTACTAACTTTTGTATTTTTATTTTTTTCAGTAAGAAAAAGGAAGATCGAGACCTAACATCGGTCAACAAACAATGCACAACCATCAGTCGATACAAGTCCCATCAGATGACACCCATCACTTACCATCGTTCGACAGTCATTACAGAGTCTGGTATCACGTTTTCCTTCAACTTTTACTTATGATTTAACTTTTCCACCTAGCCGAGAAAGGATAAAACTGGGGACAATGTTATTTAAGTCTGGGGGGGGGGGAAGTTTACTGATATTGTTTTTTATTTTGATTTTTATTCTTATGTGTTTATTGATTTTTATTGAGTCAGAAAGAGGATTATGATCAGTTTAAATTTTACTTATTATTTAGCCATTCTATTGCACCATTCTAGTTGTGTTGATTGCAGAGTACTAGAGATACAAAAGTGGATCATCGTGCCAATATATCACACTTGCTTAGAAAGTTTGAAGGAGCCCACCTAACCTCCAACTTAATACTGAATTATTTGCTTGCTTTTGGTTTTGGCATACTTTGGATCAGAATCCTCTTGCAAGTCTGAAGGTGAAGCGTGTGTGCTTATGATTCTCTTCTCAATCTCTCTTAGGCATCTATATAATACAAAAGATTAAGATGATTTCCTGAAAGAGGCATAGGGATAGGTAAATTACTTATGAACCCATTATTCTAATTCAGAAAGGAATGATCACATATTGTGGAAGCGAAGGGTAGGTAAATTAGTTGTGCCCTCATTATTCGCCTGGACCTTGTCGAAAAAAGAGAAAAGAAGAAAAAGGATGAACAAGATAAACTGTATCAACATCATTGGTTCATTAGACTTATAATAAAAATATAAAGAGTTTCAGACAAGAGAGAAAGAGGGAAGGAAGGGATCAGAGAAGACTACCTGTGTGTTTAGATACTGCTACGGTAAGAGTCAATGTGCCCTCTGATCGATACTTCCAAGGTAAAACCTGCATTTTTATTTTATGCAAGAAATGAGGTTAGTACAGGGGTGAATAAGAATAGTATTTGCTAAGTTGCTAGTAAAATGGATTTGGTTGTTATACTATGATAAGGTATATAAAGTTTCTCTAAGATTGACATTTTTTAAGGTGGTCGCAACATAATAAAGGTGAAAATGATGATCTAGAGGTTTTGTTTGTCCCTGCGTTTTCAAACCTCTTCCACATGTTTACCCTTGTTTTGATGGGGGGGGAGTTGATAGGTCGTAATACTTACCACTTTTAGACCATGTTATTTGCCCTATTTGGAGTTTGTTATGTGTGTCTAAGATGTATTTTAGAGTCTTTTCAGGTCCAAATGCATTTTGGAGCATTATAGAGATTATGAGGCTTTCTGGAGCTCAAAGAGAGAGAGAAACCCCATAGCTGGTCAAAAGCATCAATGTATGAGTCAATCGACGCACCATTGCCGTCGATCAACGGTCAGCACGTAGAAGTCCAATTCACAGAATACCCATCTTGAAGCCCAAGTCACCTAAATTACAAGATTGCCCCTGGATGAGTTTTACCTAGTTTATATTATCTTTGCTTGTGTTTTATGCAAAGAGAGCGCTTTTACAAGTTTAGAGATTGTAGTAGTTTTAGGAGAGAAAATCAAGATTTTTTTCAAGCTTTGTATTGGAAACCCAATTTTCTATCCCTAATCTTATGCATTATTTTATTATTATGATTATGTTCTACTTAGCTATGTCTGAGTAGATATATTATTAGATTTAGGGTTTATTAATGGTTTTGGCGGATTAGCCAAAAATTAAACTGCTAGGGTGATTATTAGATTTATCATCAGTATTTTCCTCATTGCTTGTGTTCTTAAGTAGCTAACTAGAACCTTGATATTAAGATAATTAATACCTGCGAGAGTAGGATTGTTACATGAACTAATCATGTTGAGCTTAAGTTGCTAAGGATAATCGAGAGATTAGTCTAGTAATTCTAAGTGAACTTATCGAATCTGATCGTTTAATGCTTGACTAAGAAAGCCATCGATCAACGGTCATTCTGAATCTGCATATGAAATTTGTAGACTCTCATCTTAGCCATACAAAGATATCAATTATATATCTACTGATTAAATTCGTGTTCTATGATTGAAAACCCCTTGGATTCTATCTGATACACTAAAAATCGGATCTTGCTACTGTCAAGTTAACAGTGGTAGTTATAGTATTTGAGATTCAATTCCAGAGGACCGTTTCATACTATATCTTATGATTTTAGTTTCTTAGCTAAAACTTTCAGATTTAACAGAGAACAAGGTAAAAAAAACAGAGATCAAGGTACGGTTTAAGCTGTTTTTAATTTGGAGGCAAACTAGCCTAGGGTGATTAAATGGGTGCTAGACATCATTAAGCCACACAACTATTCAAGTTTGATTTAATAACAAGCCTAGAACATAGATCAATGGCTAGAATAGCCCACTGTCGTGGTGCTTGTTCCTTTCAGAGAACAGCCCCGGAGACTAAGATTTCGCTTGTTCCGAGTTCTGTCTATGAACAGTAACGATAAGGCCTACTCAGTTCATATTACACCCTAATATCTACTTTCGCTGATTAGGGATATAATACTTATTTTAAACAGTTCAGGTAATCTATAACACGGTTAATGAATTGAGAAAACCCTAGATCTAGCATAAAGTGATCAGATTCATGCTAGCATTAAGTTAAGTTTAGAATAAAGGCTATCAATGAACATACAACTTATTTGTGTGTAGCTTAATAAATCAACCACCCTAACACCCTAAACTAACAAGATCGACTATTCAGCAATCATGGCAATAAAAACAGTAAGAAATCCTGAATAATACTCCATAAATCGAAATCAAAAACTAAAAAATAGGGTTCAAGAAATCTTCTCTAATCGCGAGAACAAGGTGAAGATTCCTTTCTCCCTTACAAAGTATTGAATCCAAACAAGTTTTTACTGAAAAATATGAACGAAAATTGATCTGAGTGAGTCTGCTTGTGATAATGGTCGTGCCTCTCCTTTATAGGGTTTTTGTGGCGGCTGGAAGGAGGGGAAATAAAATTAGGGTAAATCCCAAATTCTGCAGTTTCCTAAAATATCTCCGCGGAGATCAAGACTCTGCTTGATCTCTGGGGTTGTTCTCCGGGACAGAATTCAAATGTCTCCTTTTCTTTCATGTTTTCCTCCAAAGTTCCACAACCTCTTTTGTACCTGAAATGTCTCGAATAGAGCTGTAAGTACCCTACAATTGCATGAGAAAGATCAATAAATCACAACCAAAGTATGTTAAAAACACACTATATCACTATCCATCATAAATCACAACCTGAAAACCCTAGATCTAGCTATTTTCCTTAATTGCTTACACCCTTACCAGAACACCCCTGACTGCTGTTCAAAATCGGCTCCATACTCTGTGTGTCAAACCTGCAATGTAACATCTTTCTAACAAAACTCCTTATATTGAAGTTAAGAGTGGCATGAGCATATCTTATCACAGCACTAGACAGGGTAGACGACACTAGATATGAACATGCTTTTTCTGTTTGTGGGCTGCAAGTTTCAGTGGTTACCATTTTTTGTAGAGGAATATAGGGGATCACACAAAATTGTAAGAGAAGATGGATCCATTGATCTCCGCAGCCTACCTCATTTTGCTTGATCTCCCCACCTTGATCTCTCAAACTTGTTCCCCACCGAAATGTTTTCCCCCAATCAGAGACACTGTTTCTTCCTCTCTCAATCATCAATAAGAATAGATAACGTTTTTTTTTTTTTTTTTTTTTTTTTTACTGATGATGATGAGAGAGGGTATTTACATATATGTTTGGTGCCTCTAATGGTTCTGATGCCCTTCTTTTGATTTTCTAGGTCTCCTTGCTCCTTACATCAGAGAACAGTCGGATGGTCTTTTTGATTAGCTTGTTCTCATCGACTACCTTGTTCTCTTCACCTTTGATCGTTGGTTCAATGCAGCAAAAACGAATTAAGGATGCGTTGATCCTTTCCTCTCCGACATTTTTGCACAATTCTACACATATGACAATTAGAATAACATAATGCATGAAGGTGGAATGAAGGTTATTGGTTTTAGGGTGGGAACCAGCTAAAAATGAGCCAACCACTCATGAACAACAAGATGGATGAAAGGATAAGGAGTCCTGAATGTGATCTCGTTTCCCTGCTCTAGTGCTGATCATTCAAAGCATTTCAGTCAAAATTAGGCTCAAGTAAGATGGAGTTAAGTTATACGGGTGTACCATTACAAGCAGAGGGCTTCTGGAGAACAAATTGATGATGTCAGGGTGTTCCAGGTCCAAGTGTAGGTCTTTCGTCACTGCTAAGGTCACTGGATAAGATAACTAAAAGCACACAGTGTTTAAAAATAGAGTCCTAGTTCCCACAAATTTGGACTGACTCAATAAATCACATTAGACTCGATAAGTGCCTCCCCCGGACTTACTTCACACCGTCTCTGGTGTGAAATAGAATCAAGGAAGGCCACCTTTTTTCCGAGTCACTTACCTGGCAGGGAACAAAGTCAGAGAACAGGGTCACCTTGTTCTCCGAGTTGCCTTGTTCTCCAAATGTGGTAACTCGGGTTTTTCTTGTTTAATCCTGAAACTAATAAAAGCAAAAACAAAAATCAGAAACAATGAAAACCTAAATTATATACACACTTACCAGTGAGTTGCTCCCACCAAGCGCTTAGTTTAAGTCATTAGTTTGACTTGGTGATATGGTTCACTCAGGTTGAGCATGAGCGCTTGTTCCAAAACAAGCTCTCAAAACTCTACTCAACAACCCTTTTACAGCGGCTTCCCCTTTCTCTTTCAGCTCATGTGTGAGAATCAATCTGAATTTAGAGAATTGTTTAGATGAGCCTTTTGCACTTTACCCCATACTCAATAAAGTTCTCTTCACACATGCGAGGTGTCAAGGTCATTGTAGGGCCACCCTTGACCCTTTTCTTTTGGACCTTTTCTTTCACCTTTGCATACCCACGGAGTTTCTTGGTATCAATGTGAGGATCTCCATCCAAGACCAGCCGGCTCTCACCTTTATCGCTGAGATCCCTTTTAGGATCAAACTTCATCTTATCTCCACTAACCAATGAGATGCAAGAGGCGTGCACTGTAGGGAATCTGGGAGGAACAACCTTATAAAAAACCTTCTTGTTGATGTTGGAGAATGATACTTTCTTATTAGGCATATCGATGATTGCTCCCATTGTAGCCATAAATGGTCTCCCAAGGATCAAAGGCATCTCATAGTCCTTGCTCATCTCAATAACTTGAAATTCAGTATGCATAATACAATCCCCAACCTTGACAGGAATGTTGCGAATTGTACCATAAGGGACTGCTCTGGAAGAGTTTGCAAAAGCAAGAGTCATCAGAGAAGGCTCAACATCAACATTACCCTAGCTTGTCTACAATCGCCTTTGAGAGATTCACACTAGACCCAGAGTCACAAAGAGCTTCCTTGAATTCAACTCCTGCGATGGAACATGGGAAAAAAAAACTTTCCAGGATCATCAAGCTTAGGCAATACCTTGGGTTCTGGCCTCAATGCTTCGATAAAGAGTGCCTTCAATTTGGTCTTTAGTCTCTCTACAGTTTCTGAAGAACATATGCAATGGACGAATCTCCCAAGCATGTTCAAATGAGATATTTTTAGGAAGCCTTCTCACCATCTTCCTAAATCCAGCCAGCTGCTCTGCACTAATGGGATCCATCAAATGTTTAGGTGGAATTGGATAGGGAACCTTAGGAACATAAACTCGAGCTGGTGGAGTCTCAACAGATTCACTTTGAGCAGTCGCTTCAGAGCTAGCAGGGTGCATTGTTCTCTCTTCTGCGCTCAAAGCAGTTTCAGCATGCAGATGCTCTGTTGCATTATAATGCTCAACCCTAGGATTTTTATCTGTTTTTCCAGAGAGTGTCCCTTGCTGCCTCTTGATACTTTCAGCTTTGAGCGAGATCAATATCAATCTGGCGGCATGTGGCTGCTCACAGTGTCATACTTAGTATTCAGCTCAGTGAACATGTGTCCATCCTGTTGTTGATCTCTGTGGTAGCCTGGTTCAACGCCTTGACCTGAATCTATTGACTCTGGAGCAGCTGATGCATCATGTTCCCTAAGACCTTGAGCTCGTCCTGCTGTTCGCTTGATGCTGCTGGAGCAGTTTGCTGATTGCTCTGCTGCTTCTGCTGGTTCTGGTGTTGATCCTGGTTCTGGAAACGGTTCTGAGACTAACTGAAGACGAAGGTCTTTCCCTGAAAATTCTGGGGAAACCCTCTTTGTTGAGCAGCACCTTGAGCTTGATTGTTCTTGGCTTGATCCCTAGGGTTCTCTACGTTGTTGCTCTGGTAAGAGAGCAGGTTGGGTTGTTCCCGCTGTTTGAGTTCTGGTAGTAGTTCTTGTTCTGAACATACCCTTGACCGTTAATGTAGAGCACTTCCTAGTGATCATCTCCTTTCTGTCCATCTTTTGCGGCCTGGTCCTTAGCTATTTGCTCAGGTGTAGCTTCCTCCATATACAAGACTTGACCTTTGTTGCTCTTGAGGAGCAGATCAACCTTGGCAGTGAGTTCATATTTCCATTGAGCATCAATGCTGTTGACTTTCTTTGAGCGATCAGTCTCTGGGTTCTTGTTGGTTGAGCTTGCAGCCATGTTCTCTATCAGCTCAAACGCTCCTTCAGTAGTTTGAGTCATGAAATCTCCCTTACTCGCAGAGTTCAAGGCATTGCGGAACTCCCAATCCACACCATCATAGAAAATACCTAGAATGTAATCCTGATCAAACCCGTGATGAGGGCACTCTTTGAGTATGTCATTGAATCGCTCCCATGCTTCATTAAAGGGTTCATTTGAGTGCTGCTTGAAAGAGGAGATCTTGTTCCTGAGAGCAGCCATTTTTTCCTTGGTGTAGAAGTGACTCAAGAAGGCAGCTCAAACCTGCTCCCATGTAGTGAGAGAGCCAGTCGGTAGTGATTTCAACCACCTTGATGCCTTGTCGGCAAGAGAGAACGGGAACAGCATACACTTGACAAAGTCAGGTGAAACCCCGTTTGAGCGAGTCATAGCACAAATCTCCTCAAAGGCTTCGATGTGTTCCATCGGTATTTGTGTCGGGAGACCATGGAACATCTTCCTCTGCACCAAAGAGATCATGGAGGCCTTGATCTCGAAATCCTGCCGAGCACTGGGTGGAGGAACAATGGGCTGAGCGAGTGGTTTGAAAGTTGCGAGGAAGATTCCTTTCTGAGATCATGCTCATTGTTATAATTGCCCATGTTGGCGTGAGTAGGTCTTGATTGAGTTCGGTTGTTCCTTTTTAATCTTGCGAGTTCTTGATTGCTGAGGGTGATTAATGGACTTGAGGTGCTCCGAGTATTTCTACTTGACATACACCTGGAACATCACCTGCAAACAAGAAATTAGAGAAATTTAGATGTCTTAGACAAAGTATAAAACCAAGAAAATATAGGTAAAAGCTGGTCCCCGTCGCAACGGCGCCAAAACTTGATACACTAAAAATCGGATCTTGTTACTGTCAACTTAACAGTTGTAGTTGTAGTATTTGAGATTCAATTCCAGATGACCGTTTCACACTATATCTTATGATTTTAGTTTCTTAGCTAAAACTTTCAGATTTAACAGAAAACAAAGTAAAAATTACAAAGATCAAAGTACGGTTTGAGCTGTTTTAAATTTGGAGGGAAGCTAGCCTAGGGTGATTAAATGGGTGCTAGACATCATTAAGCCACACAACTATGCAAGTTTGATTTAAGAACAAGCCTAGAACATAGTTCAATGGCTAGAACAGCCCACTGTCGTGGTGCTTGTTCCTTTCAGAATACAGCCCGGAGACTAAGATGTCGCTTGTTCCGAGTTCTGTCTATGAACAGTAACGATCAGGCCTACTCAGTTCATATTACACCCCTAATATCTACTTTCTCTGATTAGGGATATAATACTTATTCTAAACAGTTCAGGCAATCTATAACACGGTTAATGAATAGATGATGTTCTGCGTTTTATCACAGGCCAATTAACCTAAGTGCACGCTACCACAATCGAATGGTATATCGATGCAGCACTTTAGGATCGAATCCACAGAGAACTAGTGATCTATAACACTAAGAATACACAAAATTTCCTAATCTAAGCAAACAAGGGAAGATGGGTGATTTGTAACAAACTAAACTCCTAGAATTATGAACAATGTGATCTCAAATTCAAACAAGAAACAAGTGCAAGAATCAAACTTTAAAATCAATAGCTAAGGATAGATCCATGGGCAAGATCATCGATATCGGGTGATCAAGATTCAATCTAGGATGCTCAAACAAAACAATCAACAAGTCTATAGGTCTAAATCTCGTTCAAATAGACTAATCCACTCCCGTGACAATAGCCCCTATGCTAATCATGAATTAGACATCAACTCCCGTTGGCCTTACCCAATCAAGCATGCATAAAACACAAGTCTACTAACCACTAAACATCTTGACAACAACTCCCGTTGGCCAAGCATGTATAGGACAATACTAGGTTGTTCAAGCATTTCATCGAACACCTTCCGGGCGTGAAACTACTTATGATCTAGATTAGATTTCCCAACCTTAACCTAGCATTAAAATCACCTAATAAGCCATAGAACAAAGTTAATCAAGCAAGAATCATCCTAAACATTCACCTAATCACCCTAATCTACTTAACCCATGAATCTAAGAATGTTTACTCAATAAACTCCATGATAAACCTTAAATCTATGTGAGATTCAAGGTTAATCATCTAAATGAGCAAGAGAAACAAGATATAAGGTGAAGAACTTCCTTAAATGATTCAAAAGATTCAAGCTTTTACAATGAAAACAAAGTCTTTAGAGAGAAAATGAGATCCCTTAGGGTTTTTGGGGGCTAAAACTATATGTAAGAGGGTAAAAACTCGAGCTGGTTTGATCCCATAAACCAAGTCAAACCGGAATAAACCGGTCAATAGTGACTTTTCTTCTGTGTAGCGGCCACTGCATCCCGCTACACCATCCAGATATGGAGCAGGGATTTGGAGGTACATTATTTGCAAAACAGGTCCTTCAGCTTCTGGACAATTACGAATTGACCCAAGACTATTGAATGTGCAGAAACGTCCTCGCGTAATCAGCCCAAAAGTTCTAATCGTGCAATTTAGCCCATGCGATATTCTGGATTTGCAACCTTAGTCCCTGACCTCTTGTTAACATCACATTTTAACCCCAAACTTCCATAATGTACAATTTAACCCTTGATTTTCGCCTTAAACTTCCAATTGTTCAATCTAAACCCTGTCAAATGCAATTATGCATGCAAATGCAATATAAAGACCTAAATGCAACCTAAAATGATAATAATGAACTAAAATATGAATCTAAAACTTAACAAAATCAAGAGATATCAACTCCCCCAAACTTGCTCTTTACTTGTCCACAAGTAAACATTCAAGAAACAAGATGAGGAAATACTTTAAAATGAAAACTTAAACCTTATAGTACCAACAAAAGCATTCGACTCAATATCCATCAAAGTAGTTTTAAAGTGCACCAATGATCTCTACTTTAAAAGAGTTAGCCATACTCATTACTCATGCAATGCCTTAGAGCTAAACTTTCAATGTAATAGCAAGAAACCAATGTAACTCAACTCTTTAACATTCATTAAGTGTTTAGTGAACTCTCTCAATCAACTTAAATCACAAACTAAAGGGCCAGGTGCTAAAGAGGCTAAGATGACATATAAAGTGGAGTTTGCTCAATTTCCTTAGGGTTTTTCACTCATGAAAAAGGATGCATAAGCTATTGCAAAAGTAAGAAGAAGAAGAACAATTCATGCATACAAGTATTCACTTCCATGTTTACCCTTCCCTAGTTATGTATCTACAATCCCAAACCAAAAATATCAAACCCAAAACACTTCTCTCACCCCCAAATTCACTCTTTTTCACCATTTTACTACTTAGGAAGCTCTCTTTTCTTTTCATCCTCTCAATTCTTTTATTTTCTTTTCTAGAGGATGTCATTTTTTATCTCATGCTTCCTAAGTTTCTCTTTTATTTTCCCCTTTTTTTTTATTGGTTTTCTTTTCACTCTTTCATTGCTTTCACTCTCTTCTTTTCTTTCCTCTCATCACATAATCTCACTCCAAAACAATCCCATTAAACCCCCCATCCTAACCAATAAAGGTAATTGGCATACGGAGGCTACTACTTGTCGTTCCTCTGTCATCCAAAATTTTGCACTAGAATACATCATCAACAAGAGGCCTCACTCATCAAACAATCAAGGGGCAAAGAAAAAGGGTTAGGGTTCAAGGTGAGGTACCATTTAGTGATGCAAATGGCCATTCAAGCTTGTAAGAAAGTCTAAAAGTGGATAAGCAAACTTGAATGTTCTATTGTTACCAAGAGTGAGCAATTCAAGCTTCAAGAGAGAGTAATTAGATGTTCATTTAAGTTCAAGTTCATAGAGTTGAGCTACAAGGAAGACATGCATCTACAAATAAGTTCAACTTTCAAGCAATGAGATCCAAGCATGGTTCTTCCTTAACTTCATGTTCATATAAATGCAATAAACAACTCCAAAGATGGACATTCAATCAAACTCTTAAGTTGTTACTTACCAATCAAAGTTCATTAAGACTCTCAATGCATATGCAATGCAACCTAAATGATTCTAGACTCAATCCTAAAGATGCAAATGATGCAACTAGATGCTTGTTTTTGTTGTTTTCGAAAATTTTCAAATTTTTAGGTTTTTTCTATGCAAATAAGTATGTACAATGCAATGCATGAGATGGATGACAAGTAAACAAAATAAAACACAATATGAGATAGTAGACTCTCCCCCAAACTTACTTCACACAGTCTCTTGTGTGAGAGTAAATTTGAAAGAGAGGTGAAAGGGAAAATAAAATATGATGAACTAAGTATTGACAAGGGTAGAATGCACTTACTTGGAGTTGGCCTTGATGAGAGGAGGAGGATGAGGAGGGAGAGCTTGTTGTGACCTTGGCCATTTGATCTTCACCTCTTGGAAAGATTTGGAACTCCCCCAAACTTGTCCCTAAACTTATTCAAACACATTAAAGCAAAATAAAATAGAAATAGAAATATATACAAAGGATAGACATGGGAATGCCTCCCAAGCGCGCTTGTTTTAAGTCTCTAGCTTGACTTTGTGCGCTTGCTAGTCATAAGAATCAAAAGGTTGAGCCAATGCACCTTTGGTCCTTCTCCTGCAAACACAAGGAACAAAGTATGCAAAGGAGCATACTACTGTCCATAGGAAATAGAC
Organism: Moricandia arvensis; assembly: GCA_905132765.1. Classification (NCBI taxonomy): domain Eukaryota; kingdom Viridiplantae; phylum Streptophyta; class Magnoliopsida; order Brassicales; family Brassicaceae; genus Moricandia; species Moricandia arvensis. Next base: position 100,013 of record CAJHQP010001187.1, on the reverse strand, counting down.
AGATTTTTCATCAAAGAGCATCGCTAAAGATGTATCATGCATTATGAAATGCTCTTTGAGGTTCAAATGGTCATGAGAATCAAATGCATTTGGTGGAAACACAAAGTCAACTATTGGTTCAAAAGAAGTTTTAACAAAATAGTCAACATTATCTCCATCAATCAAATAAAGTACAATGTTCTCATTCTCATGACTATTTTTGATAAGGGGGTTTTCTATCTCAAGCAAGAGCTTATCCACATCAAGTTCATCCCCTAAATCAGCTAGTTCAAGAAGAGGTCTAGATTCATCAAGCATTAAAGAGTCAGTTTCGAGATCAATTAAAACACAAAGATAGTTCTTGTCAAAACAAACTTCAAAGTGATCTCTAACAATCTTTTCTACTCTCAAGTCGTCTAGTTTCCTAGTTTCACATATCAGATCATGACATTCTTTTACAAGCACCAGAGAATCAAGACAAGGGTCAATGTTCTCACCACAAGGCAAGCAAATTTCCTCAAGTTGAAGTTTTAGAGTAGAAATTTCTATACCTTCCAGCTGGAGTGGTGGAGCCCAATACATTACCTCATTAAGGGCACAAGCAGCATCATACTCATGTTGAGTAACATCCCTTCCTTCAAACTCTGCTCTATCTCTAATGAGGTGTACCCGGACCATTTGTGCTATGTATCTCATTGGCTTGTACCAATACTCTTCCATGCTCCTAAGCCGATGTAACTCCACTCTTTGGTCTGGTGTGAGTATGCGTATATCAAAGGGTGGTGGCTTCACATATGGCTGATCTTCAATGTGATCTTCAAATATGTCTTCCTCTTCTTGTGGCTTCTCAAAGTAGCTTGAAGCCATCTCTACAAATAACAAAAGCTAGAATAGAAAGTTAGTAGCTATACAAAACAAAACAAAGCATAATAAATAAAGCTTAATCTCAAGAAAGTTTGAAATCCTAATGATAAATCTACTTAGTTCCCCGGCAACGGCGCCAAATGATGTTCTGCGTTTATCACAGGCCAATTAACCTAAGTGCACGCTACCACAATCGAATGGTATATCGATGCAGCACTTTAGGATCGAATCCACAGAGAACTAGTGATCTATAACACTAAGAATACACAAAATTTCCTAATCTAAAGCAAACAAGGGAAGATGGGTGATTTGTAACAAACTAAACTCCTAGAATTATGAACAATGTGATCTCAAATTCAAACAAGAAACAAGTGCAAGAATCAAACTTTAAATCAATAGCTAAGGATAGATCCATGGGCAAGATCATCGATATCGGGTGATCAAGATTCAATCTAGGATGCTCAAACAAAACAATCAACAAGTCTATAGGTCTAAATCTCGTTCAAATAGACTAATCCACTCCCGTGACAATAGCCCCTATGCTAATCATGAATTAGACATCAACTCCCGTTGGCCTTACCCAATCAAGCATGCATAAAACACAAGTCTACTAACCACTAAACATCTTGACAACAACTCCCTTGGCCAAGCATGTATAGGACAATACTAGGTTTGTTCAAGCATTTCCATCGAACACCTTCGGGCGTGAAACTACTTATGATCTAGATTAGATTTCCCAACCTTAACCTAGCATTAAAATCACCTAATAAGCCATAGAACAAAGTTAATCAAGCAAGAATCATCCTAAACATTCACCTAATCACCCCTAATCTACTTAACCCATGAATCTAAGAATGTTTACTCAATAAACTCCATTGATAAACCTTAAATCTATGTGAGATTCAAGGTTAATCATCTAAATGAGCAGAGAAACAAGATATAAGGTGAAGAACTTCCTTAAATGATTCAAAAGATTCAAGCTTTTACAATGAAAACAAAGTCTTTAGAGAGAAAATGAGATCCCTTAGGGTTTTTGGGGGCTAAAACTATATGTAAGAGGGTAAAAACTCGAGCTGGTTTGATCCCATAAACCAAGTCAAACCAGAATAAACCGGTCAATAGTGACTTTTCTTCTGTGTAGCGGCCACTGCATCCCGCTACACCATCCAGATATGGAGCAGGGATTGGAGGTACATTATTTGCAAAACAGGTCCTTCAGCTTCTGGACAATTACGAATTGACCCCAAGACTATTGAATGTGCAGAAACGTCCTCGCGTAATCAGCCAAAAGTTCTAATCGTGCAATTTAGCCCATGCGATATTCTGGATTTGCAACCTTAGTCCCTGACCTCTTGTTAACATCACATTTTAACCCCAAACTTCCATAATGTACAATTTAACCCTTGATTTTCGCCTTAAACTTCCAATTGTTCAATCTAAACCCTGTCAAATGCAATTATGCATGCAAATGCAATATAAAGACCTAAATGCAACCTAAAATGATAATAATGAACTAAAATATGAATCTAAAACTTAACAAAATCAAGAGATATCAATAGATAAAACCCTAGATCTAGGCATAAAGTGATAAGATTCATGCTAGCATTAAGATAAGTTTAGAATAAAGGCTATCAATGAACATACAACTTATCATGCCAATATATCACACTTGCTTAGAAAGTTTGAAGGAACCCAACCTAACCTCCAACTTAATACTGAATTATTTGCTTGCTTTGGGTTTGGCATACTTTGGATCAGAATCCTCTTGCAAGTCTGAAGGTAAAGCGTGTGTTGATTATGATTCCCTTCTCAATCTCTCTTAGGCATCTATATAATACAAAAGATTGAGATGATTTCCTGAAAGAGGTAAAGGGTAGGTAATTACCTATGAACCCATTATTCTAATTAAGAAAAGAATGATTCACATATTGTGGAAGCGAGGGGTAGGTAAATTAGTTGGGCCCTCATTATTCGCCTGCACCTTGTTGAAAAAAGAGAAAGAAGAAAAAGGATGAACAAGATAAACTGTATCAACATATAATAAAAATATAAAGAGTTTCAGACAAGAGAGAAAGAGGGGAGGAAGGGATTAGAGAAGACTACCTGTGTGTTTAGATACTGCTACGGTAAGAGTCAATGTGCCCTCTGATCGCTACTTCCAAGGTAAAACCTGCATTTTTATTTATGCAAGAAATGAGGTTAGTACAGGGGTGAATCAGAATAGTATTTGCTAAGTTGCTAGTAAAATGGATTTGGTTGTTATACTAGATAAGGTATATAAAGTTTCTCTAAGATTGACATTTTTATGTGGTTGCAACATAATAAAGGTGAAAATGATCTAGAGGTTTTGTTAGTCCCTGCGTTTCAAACCTCTTCCACATGTTTACCCTTGTTTTGATGGGGGAGTTGATAGGTCATAATATTTACCACTTTTAGACCATGTTATTTGCCCTATTTGGAGTTTGTTATGTGTGTCTAAGATGTATTTTAGAGTCTTTTCAGGTCCAAGTGCATTTTGGAGCATTATAGAGATTATGAGGCTTTCTGGAGCTCAAAAAGATAGAGAAACCCCATAGCTGGTCAAAAGCATCAATGTATGAGTCAATCGACGCACCATTGCCGTCGATCGACGGTCAGCACGTAGAATTCCAATTCACAGAATACCCATCTTGAAGCCCAAGTCACCTAAATTACAAGATTGCCCCTGGATGAGTTTTACCTAGTTTATATTATCTTTGCTTGTGTTTTATGCAAAGAGAGCGCTTTTACAAGTTTAGAGATTGTAGTAGTTTAGGAGAGAAGATCAAGATTTTTTTCAAGCTTTGTATTGGAAACCCAATTTCTATCCCTAATCATATGCAATATTTTATTTTTATGATTATATTCTACTTAGCTATGTCTGAGTAGATATATTATTAGATTTAGGGTTTATTAATGGTTTTGGCCAGATTAGCCAAAAATTGAACTGCTAGGGTGATTATTAGATCTATCATCATTATTTTCCTCATTGCTTGTGTTCTTAAGTAGCTAACTAGAACCTTGATATTAGATAATCAATACCTGCGAGAGTAGGATCGTTACAGGAACTAATCATGTTGAGCTTAAGTTGCTAAGGATAATCGAGAGATTAGTCTAGTAATTCTAAGTGAACTTACCGAATCTGATCGTTTAATGCTTGACTAAGAAAGCCATCGATCGACGGTTGTTCTGAATCTGCATATGAAATTTGTAGACTATGATCTTAGCCATACATAGATATCAGTTATATATCTACTTATTAAATTCGTGTCCTATGATTGAAAACCCCTTGGATTCTATCTGATACACTAAAAATCGGATCTTGCCTCTGTCAAGTTAACAGTTGTAGTTGTAGTATTTGAGATTCAATTCCAGAGGACCGTTTCACACTATATCTTATGATTTTAGTTTCTTAGCTAAAAACTTTCAGATTTAACAGAGAACAAGGTAAAAATAACAGAGATCAAGGTACGGTTTGAGTTGTTTTAAATTTGGAAGGAAGCTAGCCTAGGGTGATTAAACGGGTTCTAGACATCATTAAGCCACACAACTATTCAAGTTTGATTTAAGAACAAGCCTAGAACATAAATCAATGGCTAGAAGAGCCCATTGTCGTGGTGCTTGTTCCTTTCAGAGAACAGCCCCGGAGACTAAGATGTCGCTTGTTCCGAGTTCTGTCTATGAACAGTAACGATCAGGCCTACTCAGTTCATATTACACCCTAATATCTACTTTCGCTGATTAGGGATATAATACTTATTCTAAACAGTTCAGGCAATCTATAACACGGTTAATGAATAGATAAAACCCTAGATCTAACATAAAGTGATCAGATTCATGCTAGCATTAAGTTAAGTTTAGAATAAAGGCTATCAATGAACATATAACTTATTTGTGTGTAGCTTAATAAATCCAACACCCTAACACCCTAAACTAACAAGATCGACTACTCAGCAATCATGGCAATAAACACAGTAAGAAATACTGAATAATACTCCATAAATCGAAATCAAAAACTAAAAATAGGGTTCAAGAAATCTTCTCTAATCGCGAGAACAAGGTGAAGATTCCTTTCTCCCTTACAAAGTATTGAATCCAAACAAGTTTTTACTGAAAAATATGAAGAAAATTGATCTGAGTGAGTCAGCCTGTGATAATGGTCGTGTCTCTCCTTTATAGGGTTTTTGTGGCGGCTGGAAGGAGGGGGAAATAAAATTAGGGTAAATCCCAAGAGAATCTGCAGTTTCCTAAAATATCTCCGCGGGGATCAAGGCTCTGCTTGATCTCTGGGGTTGTTCTCCGGGACATAATTCAAATTTTCCCTTTTTCTTCATGTTTTCCTTCAAAGTTCCACAAACTCTTTTGTACCTAAAATGTCTCGAATAGAGCTGTAAGTACCCTACAATTGCATGAGAAAGATCAATAAATCACAACCAAAGTATGTTAAAAACACACTATATCACTATCCATTATAAATCACAACCTGAAAACCCTAGATCTAGCTATTTTCCTTAATTGCTTACAGCCAACTCATTCCTTATTACTAATTCTTATTGTTTATTTAATTGCCTAGCATAACTAAGGTTATTATAATATCTATTGTCTGCCTTGCTCTCTGTGGATTTGATTCCTAATTACTACAGCCGAACCTCTTATTAGAGAGTAATCAGTAGCTCTAGGGTAATTTGTGCACGTATCACATGCATTATTGAGGTAAAATATATTCTAATGCACTATGTGACTGATGTTCTTCATTCAGTATCATGCATATGGTGATAGATAATCAGCTGATTCTAAAAGTAGAACTTTTGAGTGTCTCATTCACCTTTACGGATTGCTCTAAGTGGATTCAGGAGGAACTGTTAGAAATCTTCAGGTACAAATCGGCAATGCCTTAGTTCTAGTGGACTTTCATGTTATGATTATTGAAATAGACTGGAAGTCTTGTCTATTACTTGGCAGAGCCTTATGGCTACTGTAGGAGATGTCTGCTACATGTGAATCAGATGTGCTTGACACTCATAGAGAAGAATGTTTTATGATCCGTTATAGTGGTCAAGGAGCACACGTCCTACAAATTTTGAGTTGGGTGATGACCGAGGATTTGTGGCAGCTATTTATTCTGATTCTGGTCGTGAGAATGAACATGACGATGAAGTGTCGATCGAGACCCGACCAGTTTTGGTCGACACTCATGCGACTCCAGAATTTTGACAAAACTTTCTTAGTTGCTACTCCTACTAGAAGGAATATTCGTGTAGTTGCACCAGATGAGTCGAGAGTTTACAAAAATGAAGGGAACAACACACATTTTGTGGATGGAAGGATCATCAATGTGTCCAAAAAAGACATATAAGCAATACTTGAGATGGAGATAATTTGAGAGGTCGTTATATGAGTTTACCACAATACGAGGATATTTTGAGATGCCTTGAGTTCATCGTACACCTCATTAACGGCCTGAACCTGATACATACAGGAAGGGGATTATGAGTGATGTGCAATGATGTGAAGATCGAGATTGCATCACAGTTAGGCCGTGATCCAGGGTCTTTCTGTCCATCACATTGATACTAACACACAAGGACCTACTGGCCAATCCCTAGGCCTTGAAGAATCTACTCTTTTTTTCCTCACCAAGGTTTAACCCAAAAAGGGTTTTTCTTGGTGAGGTTTTTAATGAGGAGATTCTTCAAGGTTCCAAGCTTGACTAAGGATTTCCTATAGTCAAGCTTGAGGGGGACTATTAACATGAAGAAGGCAATTAAGCCAAAGAGACGAGTTGGGTTGAGTTTGGGTCTGGTGCAAGAATAGGGTTAGACCTCCAAAGATTGTCTATCAAGGCTTAATTAGTGTCTAATTATGTTCAGAAGTGTCAAGATGGTTGGGCAAACATAGGGACAAGTCTATAGGAGGGACTTATAAAAGTGTTGGGGATAAAATGGTAGTGTGAAAATATAGGGTGAGGTAGTACAGACTTGTACGGACCTGTACAGACTGAGGTCGAATCAGATGAATAACTCGACTATTTGAGACATTTTAGGACTTGTGCAAATTTAGGGTGTTTGTACGGTAAGACAAGCAATCCATAGATCCCCTGAAGTTTGTAAGAAGTCCAACTTGAGCCCCAAGGAAGAAGAAACTCGTGTGACTGATTTTGTGGAGATGTCAAGAGGATATTCTGATCCAAAGGGGTACCTTGGTTTTTCTTAAAGATTTGGGACCACTTGTGGATAAGGCAGCAAGGAGTGAGCTGTGTATGAGCTGTCCATATGTTGTGCCTTGACTATGTATCTGGACAGATACATGGGAATATAAAGAGGGGCCTTATAACATCCAATCATCATGCACCAGCCAGTATCACTAATATTCATACTCACCCAATCTCAACCATCCATCTTCTAGTCTTTTATTAGCCATTAAATTAAGGGATTTGCATTAGAAACTTGCAAGAGCATATAATATAAGCTCTAATTAGCCGATTTGTAAGGATAACAGAGAGAGGGGGTGTAACACCCCATACCGTCCTAGGCATAGATTTGACCCCCCAGTCAACAATCAAACAAGAACATTACTGACAATACAACCCAACACCATGGTCCGGAACCGCTACATGATGGATTAGGGACAATCAGGTCGAAGTCACAAAACTTAGTATGCAACTGAGACCAGTTCATCCAGTAACACGTCCCGCTAATTCAAGCCTAAGCCATTGCAACCCGTACCAAGAGTTAGCGTTTTCGTTATATCGAGGCCTAAGGCTTTTCAACCTGTTCCAAGACCTAATGTTGTTTTAGACCGGACTAGTCAATTATCAGAGTCTCATAATGCACATATAAAGTAATTACTTTATTAATTCAAGAAATATTCATACATTGAAAAAATTAAAGACTGGCCCGGCCTAATGCCAAATCGAGTCAACTAAACACAAATCAAAATACCGTATACAAAAGGCTTGAAAATCTACTCTGGTGGTCCGAACGTCCAGCTCAAGATATCTGATCATCCTTACTAAAGCTACTAGCAAAACGGACAATAGAGTTGGATGAGTAACCTGGTGACACTCAGTGAGCTGGCGGCCTCTACCCGCAAACTGAAACTAACCCAGACAACCAAAAAGAACAATTAATCTAGCCTTAGCATACAAACAAATATAAGGCTAAACAATCAATCCCTAATTAACCATATATATGTTTGAGTTCAGTACTCAAATAGTGTTAGACACTTAGACTAGACAAGTATTGTTAACCGGTCGACCAACAATCAGACAAGAACATGATCGGCCAATCAATGATACTACATAACTTTTTATATCCAACACCCTTCATAAGCAATCGCCCAAACAATATAACAATCAACTTCGGGTCTAAACTAAACAAAGAGACACCAAGCCTAATCCGGTACATAACCCGGAATTAGATCTCAATGTTAGAAACCTGTAAGGAAATCAATCACCAAACACAATCACAATAATAATATTCTACTAAACTACGACTCGATTTAACTCGTAACACCGTATTTCGGTGGTACACTTACTTTAGGGTTCCATAATCCTATTCTCGACACAATACACTAACCTAACAGTACTCTCTAACTCAGGCCCCGGTGACTTCTTTTCCTCCTCTACATCGGCATATCATATATCCTTACCTCAAAGGCTAGAAGAAGGAACTTTCAACCTACCGCGGCCCACAATCATTCGGGTCACTGCACGACAGCCCACAGCCATTGGGGTCACTGTCGGACACAACACCATCATGTAACACTCAGCCCTAGGCCGTGATCATGTCTCTCTGAGTCATCTCGATCCAGCGAATAAGGGTTTCCTTGAACCCGCTGGGTAAAAGGTCGAGGAAACACAAATCACCCTAAACATGCCTAGCATGGGCGGGTTTCGCGCACACTATATGGCAATACACACTCAACATAAACACAATCCAGAACCTAACATAAGGCTAAAGTTCCAGATCCTAACTAGACTTGACTCTACAACACTAAGCAATAGTGGAAAAAGTCTGGCCTTATGGCCTAAGACCTTTAGTACTAACATCTAACCAACTAAGCAACAATAACTAACAAATAAAAAATCAACCACTTAGTCACTCCCTTACCAAGAGATGACTAACCTTAACCAAAAAGATTAATTAAACAAGCAAGCATTTAACTAATCTAATGTGCAATCAACTCAATCAAACTGTTACCCAGATAGTTCGGCCTTCTGCTACAAAAATATGTTTAAAGATAACGGGAACCTACACTCAACCATATCAACACGCAAGAATATTAAAAATGATGCACCCTAGTCCTACTCAGGTTATTAACTCATTCTTAATTCCATTTTCTACCGTGCAATAACGCGACCATTCTACTCTATATGCAACTTGATCTACCATAAGTTCCAAATGGAACACAAGCATAACCATAAAACTATCCTAAATTATAAGTGGAATTCACACAAACCAACTCACATTTTTCTATGCCGATAAGCAGCTGGTTGATGAAGAGGACTGGGCTAAACTGACCTTGACTTGGACAGAAACTCAGATTCACCATGAGGAAACTGCCAGGCCTGGACGGAGTGATCTAGACTCAGACACAACCTTCTTTAGCTTCTAGACAGTTCTTCAAACTTCCGGGTAGAGTATCGAGCTTCATAGCTTCCAGTGACCTGAACCCGTTGAACTAAACTGATCCAAGAAAGCACCTCCACTTGATCATCAATTAATATGACTGGCTTGGACGGATTGATATGGGCAGATCTCCTGCGTCATAATCATAGAGAATCGTTGATTGGAGAGAACTGGTCTTCTCGGTGGAGTATCAGCCTTCAAAAATGACTACAATCTAAAATTGACCACTTTCTTTCTCTCTCTCTCTCTCTCTCTCTCTCTCTCTCTCTCTCTCTCCATCTATACACATTTTAAACTTCCTTTGGTTGGATATTAGATGTCTGAAACTGAATGGAGGGCATGGGTATTTATAGACATCCCCAGCCAGTAATATCGAGCCATACGAGCGGCTGTGTGTCAGCCTGCATGCTTCCAACTGCATGTGCAGCGACACACGGGCGCACATATGTCCTGATGCATGGATGAGGCTCATGCACATACATACCCACGTCTATATGGTTTTCTGCGTGTCTGCAGTACATGTGTTGTGACTCACAACTCCCTACATGTCGATCAGGATGCAACGGTTGCATGCACGGCGACACCTCGTGTTCCGACATGTCTAGCCGCATGTACTGCTTCCATGCGCGGAGACACCTCCTGCTTGTGTAGACAGATAGATTTCTTGAGAATTGACACCACGTTCTGATCACATGCATTGAGCCACCTCGTGCTTCTCGGTTTAGTTACCCGATTTTGACCCTTCGGCATATTTTTGACCCACGATCAATCCCGAATATTTCTCCACTCCTGTTCTGCTGCACTGAATAGTTTTTAATAAATTCAAGACTGAATTTGAACTTGATTTAATATATTTCCCGATCCTTCGGCTTCCCCGATAAATTTCATAATACTGAAATTAGGGTTTTTGGCCAACTTTGGGTTTTCCCGTCGTGCTTCGAACCCGTCGTGCTTCGAACCCGTTGTGCTTACTTCCCGCCTGCTTCCGAATTATAATGTCTCCAAAATAATATTTTACTGATGTGAAACTTTTCCAAAAACATCATGCTTTGGAAAACTTCCCGCCCTGCTTCCGAACTACATTCTCCCCCCTTAATAGATGTCATCCTCAAATTCTTTGATGTCCAAGTGCTCAGCTTCATGACATGCTCCTCGTTGATGACAATTTATCCTTAGATTTCTTTGTTTTGGTCTTGGTCATTTTATTTGTTTCTCTAACGGCTCGCTTTTGATGTCTTCGTTGATTTCTTTGGGTTTCCACATTTCTGATTCTGAACTCGCTTTACCTTGATACATTCCACAGAATTAACCTTGGTCTTGAATCCTTCTCTTAACTTCTTGACTTGCCATGGTTCACTCAATTTCAAATCATCTTTATATCGCTTTACTTTGCCTACCATTGTCCCTAGATTTGCTCTTCCACGTTCCCACAATTGTTTTCATATTTCTTCACTTCAGTGATCACTGAGTCATCTTCTTGCTTTTACTCTGCCATAACACTCTCATTTCCAATCAGATTATCTTGTCCTTTAGATATATATCATCCTTATTCCTGACTACTCGAATCCTTTCTCGATATTTCTCAACCATAAGACTCTGATGAAATCTTTACCACTGAAGTCTTGTTCCTTTCCATTTGTCTAGTCATCACCACTGTTCCTCAAAATCTGTCGTCCTCTTTCTCTTTGGGTTTGGGTTTTCGGCCTTTAACTCTCTTCACTTTAAGGTTTCCATCCTTCTATTTCTGATCAACGAACACACTTACTAGCTGCAACTCAATAGAACACTTCACACACAAGTTAGTCAACAACTAACCAAACAATGCAATCTAACTGCAATGCTAACTAACCGAATCAAAATGCTAACCAGAAACCTAACAATTCAAGATTCCACTATCTAATCCTAGTTCCTAAAACCACAAATTCTATCGCTGGACGTGACCTGATCCCTAGTGCCTTTTGTGACTCTTTTTGACTCGATAAATATTTGAAAACCAATTAAATCATGAGTCCCGGAAGCGTGGCCAAAACCATGCTCTGATACCACCTCTGTAACACTCCCGGATCCTAGGCATGTAGTCGACCAACCGGCCAACAATCAAACAAGAACATGACCGATAGACCAACCAACACCCAGGGTTACAGATGAAATGAGCAAACCGGGCAGCCAATAATCAAACAAGAATATGACTGACTGTCAAACCCAACACCATGGTCCGGAAGCTCTACATGATGGGTTAGGGACTATCTGGTCGGAGTCACAGAACTTAATCCACAACCTAGACCAGTTAATCCACTAACATGTCCTACTAATTCAAGGCCTAAGGTTTTGCAAATCATACAAGAGTTAGTTTTTCCGTTAGATTAAGGCATGAATACAAATCAAAATACCATATAAAAAGGCATGAATATCTACTATGGTGGTCCTAACGTCCAGCACCAAGCTATCCGATCATCCTTACTTAAGCTACCTGCAAAACGAACAACAGAGTTGGATAAGTAACCTAAAGTCACTCAGTGAGCTGGCAGCCTATACACACAACCTAGAAACTGACCCTGATAACCAAAAAAACAATGAATCTAGCCCTAGCATGCAAACAAAGCTAAGGCTAAACAATCAATTCCTAGTTAACCATAAATATGCTTTAGTTCAGTACTCATGTAGTGTTATAAACTTAGACTATACAAGTATCGTTAGTCGGTCGACCAACATTCAGACAAGAACGTGATCGGCCAATCAATGATACCACATAGCTTTTAATATCCACCACCCACCGCATGGATTGATACTTGTTCGTCCATATGATCCATCCTTTCTGTCTCCATGCTGTTCCATCCTTTCTTAGCTCAATGAGTCACATATCCGAATCCCCTTTTTCCTTAGTCACTCAACCAACCATCCCCACATGCCCAAGTAGAAAGAAAAGACGGCTAAATTCCAATTGAGCCATCCAGTACAGTCAGTACGTTATCCATGCTAAACGTCTCAGTCAGTCTCTAATAAAATCTTGATCAGTCAGTATGGTACTCGTCCCACACAGCCCTTGGTCCAGTAAGTAAACTCCTCACTGATCTGATGAAGATTGCCCATGCTCAGCTATTGTCATCCAGTTCCATCCTTTCCAGTTTGACCTGAAGCCTAACCATAACTCTCGGTCTCTTTGCCTTGTAGAGTCAAACTGTCCTACCTCAGTCTCCTAGAGCACACTTGGCTCAAAAATCATCTCTCAGTCCATCCATACTGTAGGCGCCTTAATCTCTATCGATCAACCATGTCTCGGTTTGTACCATCACTAGTGCCGAATAATAAGAGTCCATCAATCCAGATCATTCAGTACACAACACGGCTTACTTATAGTTGGACCAGACAGGAAGACTCAGACTTGCGGTTTATCTATCTTAATAATCTTCTGTACAAATCACACCTCCTGTCTCGATTACATGATCATATCCATCCGCTTGTTTCCTCGACTCAGTAATCCTCATGGATAACCGCCTCCTATTCATCGGTTGATCATGATGCATCACAATCTCATCAACCCAGTGCTAATCCAATCTAGAGATCACCGAACCAGTCAATCTTAGATCCATGTCCCATCCGGCTAGACTCAGTACGCATCAAACTTGCGATAGGAACCATAATCGCCACATCATCAAATATTCATTGTGATCCATCAGTACACTGTCCCACCATGCACAGACAAGGCCTATATATCCTTCTCCATGGTTCGATCACCACAGACAGTAACAGCCGCTGATCCAAACACTCCATGTGTTCACTCAGTATCCAGTACCCTCACCACCGATCACTGGTTCCGCCACAAACTAAGACGATGAATCCATCCGCTCACTCTCGATCCCACTGATCCAGTATCCATTGGTTCTCTATTTATCAGTCCGATCCGATCAGTGCGTTGATTGAAACAATTCACCGTCAACCCAGAATGACTCGAGTCCACCCACAGACTTGTTTCGGCCCTCCAACCATGTCTCTTTCCATTCCCATCCGATCATCTCTCTCAGATTTTCCTCTAGTTCTTCTCTGGTTCTCTGTCTATTTCCGTCCAAAATCGAGTAGAAAAAGAAGTGTGCCAGTCTGTCCACAAATCCTCCTAAAAAGAGAGTTTTGGCGATTTTCACTTAGGATAAACCGTCCAAAACCGCCCCTATCCATGCGCCCAACACTTAAATAACTGCCCACAGCGGTTTCTTTTTCGCAGCCAAACTGCCAAGTGGCCGTTTACCAAATGTTTAGAACCGATCCAGACATGTCTCACGTAACTGCTCATAACCATCCAGCATCGGTTACTCATTTAATTCTTCCCAAGCTATTAAGTAACTGCTCCTGGACAGTTGACTTACCTCCCATCAGTCCATAATATTATTTCCCTCGGCCCACGTACCTAGTGACAGTTTTAAGCAGTTTAGGAACCGTACATAACCATTCTGGAACTGCTCCCCATAACTGCTCTCAACCGATCAGGATGACTGTTCCAGTGACTGCCAGATACTTATTCCTTTCCATTTTGCTTGGCCTATCAGTACACGTTTGGCTCAGTAACTATTTCCACCAAACATATATCAGTCAGTCCATACTTAGACTAACTTCTCTTGGATGAAATGTCCAACTGCCTTGTCTGAATCCGACCAGCTTTGTCCGACAAGCTCAACCACTCTTTTCGGACCCAAAAATATTGTCCTAAACCGACTAGTACTATCCAGACGACAAGTCCAACACTGACTGGTTCCTCTGATCAGTCTATCTAAAACCGTCCTTGGACTGTTCCAGCTCAGACTGCAGAACACGAATGTTACACTTACCCCCTGACAGTTCGGATCCGTTTACAATAGAATTGGAACCATGGATGGCCCCAATGCCTATAATTTTACCGTATGGATCATGTCGACATGACTGAGCTTAAGAAGCAATTGGAAGAATTGCATGAGAAGGACCAAATTTGGTAATGAAATCGAGCTCACGGAAAGAACCATGGTTGTCTTACGCGATCAAGTCTAAGTGAGATCTAGTCGGTGTTGACTATGAACGAGCCAGATCAAGTATAGTGAGGGACAAATATCACAATACAACCAAGTCGGAGAGGGACTTATGGTTGGGGTGAGACGGTTGAGTTCCGGAATGGACCAGAACCATAATATGGTCAAGTCTTGTAATGGACGAGGATGATAATTTGATCGAGTCCATGAATGGACCAGTATCAAATTATGACAAAGTCGGGTGATGGACAGAAGTCAAGAATAAGGCGAATTAGTCTAGTAAGGACTAACATCAAAATATAGCCAAGCTGTGAAAGGTTGTGGTTGGTTAAGGGATGATCCAGTACGTTGTGGTTAGATTCCATGATCAATTGAAGGATCAGAACAATCTGTTAGGACTCCTCTTAATAAGAGTAGCCTAAAAGTTTGAAAAGTTCACTAAGATTTGTTGGTACATAAATCAACCAAGACTCGAGTGGTGCCACAAATGGCTTAGGAACTGGAAAGTTTTAGTTGTTAGACTATGACGTATGATATGGTTAGGATCGATTAGGATCATGAGATTCTTGACTGCATCAAGAATGGGACAAGGTCGAGACATTAAGACCAAGTCTGGATAAAACTATGGTCTGGATTATGAGAACGGGTCCAAAGGACTAAGATCTGAGAAAGAATAAAGTCTAACGAAGAAAAAATTCAAGAAAAAGACATATACTTGGTGGATACTGGGATTACAATTTAGAAAGATTGGATCAGGTGCCACAAGATGTGTCTTGGGAAACAGAGGGTAGAATGAAAGATAATTATCCCAAGAGGTTTGAGCAGTTTATGGAGGAATAAATACTTGAATCAGATTTAAGCTCGAATCCATCACAATTGGGGGAGACTTATAATACCCCCAGACCTGGATAAGGTCATTGGGACAAGCCGTGGTTCGATGAAACAAACCAGCCGGTCATAAGACCCAAGGCAAGAGTTCCATAGCCTAAGTAGGAAGTTTAAGTGCATCAAAAGGCTGAGACTTAGCCAAATAGAAAATGAAAGGAGGTAAGATAGTTGGAAGAAGTATTCAACAGCTGGACGACACGAATAGGAAGCTCAAACAATTAGACTGAGTTCGACCAAGCTCTGTCTAGCTAAAACTGAGTAGAGTCAGCTCCACTAGCTCACTCAGATGTACCAGCTGGTGATCATATCATATCAGCTAGATGGAGTGTTTGGGCTCGCAGACATTTTGGATTTGTCCAGGCCATGGTCGGGCTATGTAGTCGACCCGAGATGTTTATGGGCCAAGGGGTCCATACGACCAGCCCAAGGGGTTGGGCAATGGGTCTAGTCCCAAAGTGGGCCTGATTAGGGGAATTTAAGGGTGTGGGTTACTGCTATAGGCGAAGGGATGTGATCTAAACCAATTTTTAGATCAATGGCCAGAAATTATACTGAATGGATACAACCCTTGAAAGGTAACTGCCCTTTCTTCTATAAAAGTAGGGGTCAATTCCGTGAGCTTAGAGGCACATTCTTCTGTATCTTACAGCCTAATACACATAGAAAGTCGAGAGGGATAAGAGAAATAAAGAGAGAAGAGATCGGGCCATAAAAAGGCTGATATTGATGATTTGGTGGATCCGATAAGAAGGATCGACTGTGGCAATGAACGGCCGACTGGAATGAATACAAGAGGCAAGGAGAAAGGCGTGGAGAATTTCTCTAACAGACAAGAGCACACGGCCATGGTTAGTGGAGTAATCATTGAATCATCGGCTAAGACCATCAGGTGGTCCGATCGGGTCTAAGGTCTTGGGCAACCGGTTATGTCCATTTCTTCCTTTTACATTTGAATACTTCTTCTTCTTATACTAATTTCTGTATTTTCGTGTGGTTATAGTGGAAATGGATAAGTGTTAAGCCAAGGTCATGTCCAAATGAAACCAACCATGGATCATGTACATTGGTCGGACGTGCGGGTGGTCAGTTGGTCATGGTCATGGATTGGAGGGTCTCTTTAGACGAAGGGATTAATCGGGATGCTTGTTGGTAATTACATGGTATTTGGGGCAAGTACTGGGCCAGACCAAGTGTAGAATTCCAAGCCCCAATGGGCCGGTTTATGCGGATGTGCCAATCGACCGTGGTGTGAATCGGTTTTGTTTATTCGATGGACTTGTCCGACCAAAGAAAATACGGTTATGGTGTAAGTGGACTGGATTGTACTTTTAAGTGATCTAAGGATCCCAGACCTTTACGAATACGCTGTACCAGGGTTAGTATGGATCGGATCATGATTGGTCTAACTCGATCCTATGAGGTAATGGTCGGATGCGATGCATTGGCCAAATTATATGGAGCGAGCTATGGAAACTTGGCTTGAGTTGATCACGGCCTGACCCATCAGAATGTGATCTATCTTTGGGTCATGGGCCAAAGGTTAAGGGCGTGACCTTTCACTAAGGTGGTCATTCATGACAGATAATCGAGTGATCAGAAATTGTTGTAAGATACACTCTTGGGCTGCATGGTTTATAAGGGCTATTGATGGCTAATTCTAATAACCATAATATTGACTTGGATTAATGGTATTATGAGTGTCCTAGCCAAGAGGCACGAGTCACCTGAAAGGATGCGACTTGCATTAATAGGAGACAAGAGCTGCGTGAGGAATGGTGATTGATCCATAATCTATTGGTGATCCTGATCGATGATCTACCTTCTTCATATCAACCTTGGTGTTGGTAAACAATGCCAAAGGAATTGGCTAAGATCCATGAGGAAGACTATGGTTATGAGTCATGGAGCATAAGTATTGAGCCTATGTGTGCTTCTTGAAGAAAGGCCGTGTATGGTCTGATTATAGTTGAGTCTGGACGTCTTGATCCATAGATTGTGGATTAAAGGGTCGGCTCTAATTTTATCAGAGATGCGTTGGTTTGGAAGGAAAGGCTGATCGGGTTCGTTGGAATGTTGTTCCATTGCCTGCCAAGCCATAGTGAAGACTCAATGAATCCAAGTCATGTGGGGTGGTTGGTTGATTGCCTTAGGATCTGTTGGGAATTGTTATTCCAGAGGATGGACATGGTGTGATAAACCGTTGAGGAAAAAGGATTATGAATGAGCCGAGAAGGGCCGGATGCATATCATTAACCATTGAAGACTTCCCAATGGTTACTTAGTCTGTGGAAATTGTTTTCTGAATGACTAAGTACCAAAGGGAGTTGTTTAATGCAGGAACAAAATTAAGGACAAAGAGTCGATTCAATGAGTTGAATGGTTCTATTGAAAAGCAAGAGTAGCTTGGATCAATGTAGGACAGATGAGCTAACAAGCTTTATGGAAGTGGCGAAGGTATGCCTTGCCAATTACTTGGATAGATTAGTAACTTTCTTGGATGCTGGTAGTATGGTTAGGGGAATGGAACCTCGGATTAATTTGAATTGAACCGTGTCAAGGGTTGGTCTATAAGCTGAAATGGTAGTTAAGTGAACTAACTATGTCTTAACAACTAGACCAGACGAGTACTTGATTGGATTAGATCAAGGGTTAGATAAGAATATTCTGCTGCATATTGTTAGAAATGATCTAAGCTATAAAAGGACTAGGTATTCTTTAGCTAAATTCTAAGTGAACCCACACTTAAGGGCGAAATTAGTTAAGAAGGGTTAAATGAATAGAGAGGTTCAGCCAGTAAGTGGACGGAGCGACCTAAGCCTTCGACCGCGGCCTAGTTAGCCGGGTTGGGGTATTACATTGTCTTTCCTCCCTTTTCCATTGTTTTTTTCAAGCCGAGGATTTAAACATGTTAGTGCATTCGTAACATTATTATCGACCCAAGTCTAAGCAAAACTTATAGTGCAGCATAACTGCCTGATGAGTGGTATTCTCCATAACCAGAATATCCTAATATAAAGCATGCAATTTAAAATATCCCATATCGGCTTCTAACAGAAAGGAGGTTGTTCCCATTCGTTCACTAACTTAAACGAGCCAATCAGTCTATATTAAGGCCTTTGTTCTTAATATTCAGTTCTGATATTCTGTAATTCTTGATATAGAGTTGATATGCTTAAGTACTAGAGACACGTTAAACTGATTTTCTTTATTTATAAACATAAGGCTTTTAGATAAATAATAAGTTTAATCTATAGGCTAATACAATTGATCAATCCTAAAATCAATATATCACCATCTATCTTCTTTGGCACCAGGTCTTCGCGGCTATGCTAATTCCTTCCCACGATTACCTTTAGATCCTAAAACCATCAATAGTCATAAGTAATATAGTGATATCTTAGTGATTATGTTTTCAATTATGCATCTTATGTTCTCACTTCTTTCTAAATCCATCCCAAGTTTTCCTTATCAATTATGACTATCTCATTCTCATAAGGAAGTCAGTTAAGACCAACTTTCGGATCTAAGTCATTCCGTCTAATCCATGAACCAAACCCAATTCGCCCAACACGCAACCAACCCAATTCACATCTGGCCCTTAGTCCATATACTGCATTACTGGACCGGCCATCAGCCATGATGTTTGGAAGAGAGGAATGTAAAAAAAGTAATCACAATTCACTTTCTAATCAAACCGTTACTAAGTTAGATTTGGCCTCTTGGCCTCATCTAACTTCAAGTAATGGGAACATGCTTGAAAACAAGTCAACAACCAATCCCTAGTTAACCATATATACGCCTTAGTTCAGTACTCATGTAGTAATAGACACTTAGACTATAAAAGTATCATTAACCGGTGGACCAACAATCGGACAAGAACATGACCGGCCAATCAATGATACCGCATAGCTTTCAATATCCACCACTCTACATAAGAAATCACTCAAACAATATAACGATCAAATTTGGGTCTACACAAACCAAAGAGACACCAAGCCTAATCCGGTACCTAACCCGAAATTAGATCTCAATGTTAGAAATGTGCAGGAAAATCAATCAACCACAATCACAATAATAAGATACTAACTAACCACAACTTAAGCTAAATCGTAACACAGTGTATTGGTATTACACTTACTATAGGGTACCATAAACCTTTACGAAACATCACACTCTAACACTACATCCTAACACAACACTCTTACCCGGGAAATAGTGACTTCGTGTTCATTCTTTCAATTGGCATTATCCTATCTTCCTACCACAAAGGCCAGAAGAAGGAACTTTCAACTGACCGCGGCCCACAGTCCTTTGGGTTACTGCCACATTACACCGTCGTGTAATACTCAGCCATAGGCCATTATCCCGTCTCTCGGAGTCTTCCCGATCCAGCGAATAAGGGGTTTCTTTTAACCCTCTGAATATGAGGGCGAGGAAACACTAATCAACCCCTAAACAAGCCTAGCATGGGCGGGTTACGCACATGTTGTCGGCAACACACAAACCTATCCGGGACTCTCGACTCTATGATACTAACAACTAGTACCAGTAATCCAGTCTATATGGCCTAGGCCATTAATACTACGACTTAAAATACTAAACGACAATATCATAGATAAACAACTCATCCTGTTGGTCACTCCCTTACCAAGAGCTGACTAACCTCAATCAACAAGATTAATTAAACAAACAAGCATTTAATTAATCTAACAAGCAATCTACTCAATCAAACCGTTACCCAGATAGTTCAACCTCCTATTATGAAACTATCTTCAAAGATAACGCGAACCTGCACGCAAGAATAGAAAACATGATGCATCCTAGCCATAGTCATAGTCAGGTTATTAACTCAGTCTTAATTCCATTTCATTTCATCTCAGCTTAGCCCATGCTACTGAGTCCGGTTAAATAAATATAATAACCCAAAGGACTCTACCATTCAATAACATGAGCATTGTACTCTATATTCAACTCGATCTATCCTAAGTTCCAAGTGGAAATCAAGCATAAACATAAAACTATCCTAAATTCAAAGTGGAATACACACAAACCAACTCATAGTGTTCTATGCGGATAAGCAGTTCGTTGATCGGTGAGGACTTGGCTAAAACCCAATGGACGACTTGAGTGAACTGGACTGGACTGATCTTGACTTGGACAGAACCTCCCCTTATAGTGGTATGGACAGAACTCAACTTGATCAGAACCTTCTCTAGTTGCTGGACGATTCTTCAGACTTCTAGGCGGAGTATCGAGCTTCAGAACTTCGACTGATCTGAACCCGTGGAACTAAACTGATTTTTGACAGCACCTCCACTTGATAATCAAAGAATATGGCTGGCTTGGACTGATTTATATGGACAGAGCTTCATATGAACAGAACCTTACCTAGTCACGCATTCAAAATCAGTAGCATAACTAATCTCGAAACTCTCTAAAACTTTCGAAAAAGCTCGGAAACTCTTGCTTTCTTTTTCTACTTTTCTCTCACTTTTTAACTGGCTTTGGACAGGTCTGGATGTATTGAAATGATCTGGGGTCGTGGGGGTATTTATAGGAAGCATAAAACAATCAGATTCAGGTTGGTGGCTGCCCGTGTGTCACTTCGCATCGCTCCGGATGCATGAACAGTGGCACCTTGTGCTCCACATGGCTGGATGCACAACCAGGATGGCATGCAAGTTGACACCACATGTGACACCCCCGTTCATAAATGACCGGAAATCCGATCCAAGGTTCCTGAAACACTTCTGAGTGCCTTTGAAAACCAACAAGAAAACATCAACGTTCTATCGGACATCGCTCGAGGCTTTTCAATCCGACCGAGCAATTACCGATAGTTGGTTCTTCTGGACAAGGACTAATATTATATGGAACCCGTACTTTAAAAAAAAATCTTTATAAATTATATATTTATTCATTCAGAAGCATCTTACACAAATGTTACAGATTAACCTTAAGGTTTTCGGAAAATAATATTTATACATAAGATTGATGAAATTACTTTGAAAGGATAACAAAACTACCGCTGGCTAATGCTTTTCCTTACCGTCCTAAAGTAAGGTCTCCCTCCTACTGGTTACCTTTGATTATATAAGATTGGCTAAGGAAGACTAGACTCGAGCTCACTAAACATTCACTACTTCTGGATCACTCTCGGTTCAGAAATACCACAAGGATCTGGCCGACCCGACCACTCTCTTTGACTATCTAGACAGTACACGGTCCTACTGAATGAAGTAGGTTGATCCTTCAAGCTTCTCTCAGCAACTGAATGAAATTAACCAACGGCGTAGATGGTCTCGGCGAATCCTTTTCTTCAAGGTTAATACACAACGGTTCAATACTTGAGATTGACAAGCGGTGAGGTGATCTTATGAATCTTCTGGACCATGTAATAGTTATTACCCACCACAGTCACTTATTAAAGGCATAAGAAGGTTGGAAAGGGTCGTCCATGCACCTGTGTTTAATCTCTGATTTTTCCTGAATTTTTCTCACAGTTTTTCTCTCAAATTCTCACTGATTTTTATCTGTTTTTTCTTGCAGGTTATGGACGACCAGAAGGAGAGTAGAAGGTGTTTTTATAGCATAGTAAGTTGCTTCAGCTGATGGTGTTCTATTTACAAAAATCAAAACAGTTAGCTGACATGTGGAGAGCTGTTTCAGCATTTCCAGCAGCAAGCTGCTGACCTTTCCCTCCCATGAAGAAAGCTGCAAGCAGCTTGTGACAATCATGTGACTGACTTAATGAACAACCAGGCAGGCAGCTTGTGACAATCAAATGATTATCTATATGAAGCAAGCAGGGAGATTGGTGCAAGGCGTGGGACGGGTCAGGAAAATTATTTAAGAAGTTGGTCGCCATGTCCGATCAGTTTTTGACCAAACATTTCTCGTCCATCGGATCTCATCCTGATTTCAGATAAACTCGTCTAGCTTAATAAAATTTGACCAAAATAATTAATAATCGACCAGAAATATTAAGAGAAGGCCTTTCCACAACATGATAGTCCCGTTGAGACATTAATTCATCTGGTCAATTTTATTTTTAAATCAGATCGACCAACTCTGAATTGGTCGAGCAGAATTTTTCTCGACCAAATATTCATTGGCTCGTGAGGGTTATTACACCTCACCCTCCAGATGTCTTATATACTTCCAAGGCAACACCACAGAGCCCACAGGTCAATCAGTATACTTTGGTCGCATCCGCGACGATACCTCGTGCTACAACATGTCAGGTTGCATGTACCACTCCCATGCGCGGAAACACCTCGTGCTTGTGTATACAGATAGCTTACTAGGCAATTGACACCACGTTCTGATCCCATGCATTGAGCCTTCATGCTTCTCGGTCCATTCGCCTGATTTTGACCCTTCCAGCATATTTTCGACCCGCGATCAATCCCAAATATTTTCCGCTCCCATTCTGATGTGCTTAATATTTTTAACAAATCCCCAACTGAATTCTCACTTGATGTAAAATATTTACGGAACCTCCGGCTTCCCAAACAATACATAATAGCGAAATTAGGGTTTGCCTAACTTCGGATTTTCCAGTCGTGCTTACTTCCCGTACTGCTTAATTCTCGTCGTGCTTACTTCTTGTCCTGCTTAGTTAATGTCCTGCTTAGTTCCTGTCCTGCATCTGATTTATTTTTTCTCCAAAATATTATTTTAATGATACGTAGTTTTTCTGAAAACTTTGGGCTTAAGAAACAACGTGCTTCTAAAACGTCGTGCTTCCAAAACGTGATGGTTCTAAAACGTCCTTCTGATCAATCTAACCCTTTGTCTAACCATAGTCGAGCAGATTATTCGACTCATGGTTCACTCACTAATAATGCTTCGACCACCTCACATTTCCAAATTTTTTGATCGATCTTTATTGCCTGCGACTCGATTACCAGGTTGATGCTCGGCCACTCTTCCATTTTGTCTGAACCATGTTAAGTTTTATATGACCAAAACTCAGTGTTCCTCATCATTCTTTGCTTCCCAAAGGCTTGGCTCCAAATTTTGACTTTGTTGATTTCGACCATTTTACCCTTTCGGGAGGGATACTACATTCTCTCCCTTAAATAGAATTTGTCCTTGAATTCTTAGATGTACAAATGCTCAGCTTTACGACATGCTCCTCCTTGATGAAAATTCTCCTTAAATTTCTTTGTCTTGCGGTCTTGGTCATTTGATTTGTTTCTTCATCGAATCGCCTTTGATGTCATCTATTGATTTCTTTGGGTATCCATTCAGACTTCTTATTCTGAACTCACTCTACCCTGATACATTCCATTGCATTTCCCTTAGTCTTGAATTCTTTACTTTCTTTACTTCATGATTTCCCATGCTTCACTTATTCTCAACTCATCTTCATAACCCTTTACTTTGCTTGCCACTGTCCCCTGAGTTTGCTCCTCCAGGTTGCCACAATCACCTTCATACCTCTTCAATTGAATGATAGCTGGATCATCTTATTACTTTGCTCTTCAGAACACTCACATTACCCATGATACTATCTTGTCCTTTAGATAGATATCATTTCTCGATCTTCCTTTTCCCCAAAAACCGATGAATTCCTTTCCAATGAAGTCTTGTTCCTTCCCATTTGTCCAGTCGATACCACAGTCCAGTTCCTCTGATTCTCTCTCCTCTCTCGCTTCGGGTATGGTTTTTTGGCCTCGAAATCCTTCTACTTTAAGGTTTCCATCCTTAAAGATCCGATCAACGAACACACTTACTAGCTGCAACTTAATAGAACACTTCACACGCAAGTTAGTCAACAACTACCCCAAGAAATGCTAACAACGCAATCTAACCGCAATGCTAACAAAACAACATAGAAATGCTAACCAGCAACCTAAAAATTTTATCCCAAAACCTAGAAATTCAAGATTTCAGTATCTCAATCCTAGTTCCTAAACCAATAAATCCTATCACTGGAAGTGACCGGTTCCCTAATGCCTTTTGTGACTCTTTTAGACTCGATAAAATATTTGAAACCTATTATATTCATTGGCCCCGGAAGCATGGATGAAACCATGCTCTTATATCACCTCAGTTACACCCCCAAACCGTCCTAGACACATGCTCGACCAACCGGCCAACAATCAAACAAGAACATGACCGATATACCAAGCAACACCCAGGGTTAGAGATGATCCAACCTGCTAGCTAACAATCAAACAAGAACATGACTGACCGTCCAACCCAACACCATGGTACAGAAGCGCTACGTGACGGGCTAGGGACGATCCCTTCATAGTCATAGAACTTACTCCGCAAATTAGACCAGTTCATCCTTTAACTCGTCCTGCTAAATCAAGGCATGAGGCCTTGCAACCCGTAACAAGAATTAACGGTTCCGTTAGATCAAGGCTTAAGGCTTTTCAGCCCGTACAAAGACATAACGTTGTGTTAGACCGGACTAGTCAAATATTAGAGTATTGATTATGTTCATATTAAACAATTACTTTATTGATTCAAGAAATATTCATACAATGAAATAATTCAAAATTAGGCCCGCCCTAATCCCAAATCGAGTCAACTAAAAAAATTAAAATACAATTTACGAAAGGCATGAATTCTACTCTTGCGGTCCTAACATCTAACACCAAGCTATCCGATCATACTTATTAAAGCTACCTGAAAAAAGGACAACAAAGTTGGGTGAGTAACCTAATGTTACTCAGTGAGCTGGTGGCCTATGCCTGCAACCTATTAACTAACCCATACAACCTAAAATAACAATTAATCTAGCCCTAGCATGCAATCGAAGGTAAATCTAAACAAGCAATCACAATTCAATATCTAATCAAAACATTACTAAGTTAGATATGACCTCTTGCCCTGATCTAACTTCAAGTAACAGGAACCTACATGAAACAAGTCAACAACCAATCCCTAGTTAACCATATATACGCCTGAGTTCAGTACTCATGTAGTGTTAGACTATAGAAGTATCATTAACCGGTCGACCAACAATCAGACGAGAACATGATCGAATAATCAATGATACCGCATAGCTTTCAATATCCACCACCCTTCATAAGCAATCACTCAAACAATATAACAATCAACTTTGGGTCTACACTAACCAAAGAGACACCAAACCTAATCGGGTACCAAACCTAGAATTAGATCTCAATGTTAGAAACCTGCAAGAAAATCAATCAATCACAATCACAATTATAAGATACTAACCAACTACGGCTCGATCTAACTCGTAACTCTCGTAACCACTTTATTTAGGGTTCCATAACCCTTTACTAAATACTACACTCTAACACAACACTCTAACCCAGGAAATGGTGACTTCGTGTTCATCCTTTCTATCGGCAATATCCTATCTCCCTACCACAAAGGCCAGAAGAAGGAACTTTCAACCGACTGCGGCCCATAGACCATCGGGTCACCACGCGACAGCCCACAGTCCTTCGGGTCACTGCTACATTACACAATTGTGTAATACTCAGCCATAGGCCATGCTCCAGTCTCTCTGAGTCTTCTCGATCCAGCGTATAAGGGGTTTCCTTAAACCCGCTGAATACGAGGGCGAGGAAACACTAATCAGCCCTTAAACAAGCCTAGCATGGGCGGGTTAGCACATGCTCTCGGCAACACAAAACCCTATCCTAGACTCTCGACTCTAAGATACTAACAACTAGTACAAGTAATCCAGCCTATATGGCCTAGGACCACTAATACTACCATCTAAATACTAAATAACAATATCATAAATAAACAACTCAACCAGTTAGTCACTCCCTTACCAAGAGCTTACTAACCTCAATCAACAAGATCAATTAAACAAGCAAGCATTTAATTAATCTAAAAAGCAATCTACTCAATCAAACAGTTACCTAGATATTTCAGCCTCCTATTATGAAACTATCTTTAAAGATAACGCGAACCTGTACTCAACCATATCACCACACAAGAATAGAAAACATGATGCATCCTAGCCCTTGTCCTAGTCAGGTTATTAACTCAGCCCTAATTTCATTTCATCTCAGCTTAGCCCGTGCTAAACTGAGTCTGATTAAATAAATATAATAACCCTAAGGACTCTACCATGCGATAACGTGAGCATTGTAATCTATATGCAACTCGATCTATCCTAAGTTCCAAGTGGAACTCAATCATAACCATAAAACCATCTTAGATTCCAAAAGGAATTCACACACACCAACTCATAGTGTTCTATGCCGATAAGCCTGGGTTATCGGTGAGGACTTGGCCAAAACCCAATTGACGACTTGAGTAGACTGGATTAGAATGATCTTGAATTGGAAAGAACCTTCTCTTGTTGCTGGACTATTCTTCAGACTTCCCAGCGGAGTATTTCAGAACTTCGACTGATCTGAACCCGTGGAACTAAACTGATCCTGAACAGCACCTCCACTTGATCATCAAAGAATATGACTGGCTTGGACTGATTGATATGGACAGAGCTTCAGAAGAAAAGAACCTTCCCTAGGCACTCACTCAAAATCAGTAGCATAAATCATCTCAAAACTCTCTAAAACTCTCGAAAAAGCTCGGAAACTCTTGCTTTCTTTTTCTACTTTCTCTCACGTTTTAACTGGCTTTGGACAGGTCTGGATGTGTTGAAATGATATGTGGTCGTGGAGGTATTTATAGGAAGCAGAAAACAATCAGATTCAGTTTGGTGGCTGCCCATGTGCCGCTTCGCATGGCTCCGAATGCATGAACAGCGGTGCCTTGTGCTCCACATGGCTGGATGCATGACCAGGATGGCATGCAAGGTGACACCAGATGTGACACCCCCAATCATAAATGACCGGATATGACACCGTCGATGCTACCGGAAATGACTTCTCGAGTTTCTTTGTTCTTTTTCTAGTGGGATTCTTCTCGAACCTAATTTCTGGTCAGATTCATCTCGAACCCGTCCATTCATTCCCACTAGATCTAAGGAGTCTTACTTAACCTACACCGAGTCCTATCTGAACATACACCGTAGACCAGCTTGAACATCTTCTAGTGTTCACATGGAACAGCCACCAAGGAGTAACATTTACTATTGGTAGAGTGCTGGTCATTTTCTAACCGCAGCCACTCTCGAGCACATGTAATTCCATTGGCCAGATAGCTCATTAACATATCTTGCATTGCTTCCACCCTAAAATCCATTCATTACATCTACGTACCTAGATCGACCAAGCTTTATGTTTCAAGATCTTGCCCTTGGAGATTGTATCTTGGCTAAGAGGGTTCATTTTTGAGCTTCCCCGTTCACAAGCATGACACCCTATCTTACCTCAACTCCCACCTGACTCACCATAACTATGATTTCATACTCATCTTTGTTAATTACGAAATAGTATCGGTTTGAGTGTCTTCCATAATAAGATCAACTTGGCTCTGATACCAACTTATAATACCCAAACCAAGCTAACTAGGCCACTGTTGAAGGATTACGCCGCTCGGTTCACTTACAGGCCGAACCTCTCTATTCATGGAACCTTTCTTTAATTTCGCCCTTAGGTGTGGGTTCACTTAGACCTTAGCTAAAGAGTACCTAGTGTTTCCCTAGATTAAATCATTTCTAACAATATGCAGCAGAATATTCTTATCTAACCCTTTATCTAATTCAATCAAGTACTCGTCCGGTCTAATTGTCTAAGACATGGTCAGTTCATTTAACTACCATTTCAGCTTATCGATTCTTGACACGGTTCAATTCAAACTAATTTGAGGTTTCATTCCCTTAAATCATTCTACCAGCATCCTAGCAAGTTGCTAACCTATCCACATAACTGCTAGGTCTTATATTTGTGACATCCATGGAGCTTGTTAGCTCATTGGTTTCTCCATTGATCTGAACTACTGTTTCTTGTCTATAGAACCATTCAACTCATTGAGTCTCCTCTTGGTCCTTAACTTTGTTCCTGCATTAAAGCTCTCCTTTGGTTTTTACTCATTCAGCCAACCGTCACCACAGACCAAGTAACCATTGAGAAGTCTTCAACGGTTAATGATATGCATCCGACCCTTCTTGGCTCATGCATCATTTTTTCCCTCAACAGATTATCACATCATGTCCATCCTCTGGACTACAATTGCCCACAAGATCCTAAGTCAATCAACCAACCACCCCACATAACTTGGATTCATTTTAGTCTTCACTCCGGCTTGACCAGCCATGGAACAACATTCCAACGAACCCAATCAGCAATGCCTTCCAAACAATTGCATCTCTGATTAAATTAGAACGGACCTTTGGATCCATAATCTATGGACCTAAACTTCCATACTCAACTATAATCAGACCATACACGACCTTCCTTGAAGAAGCATATATATGCTCAATACTTATGGTCCACGACTCATAGGACTAACCATACTCTTCCACATGGCTCTTAGCCAATCCTTTGGCCTTGTTTACCAACACCAATGTGGGAACCAAAATTCGAACTGTTGATTTTAGTGGACAAAGGAAAACTAAGAAATCGATCTTTCCTAAAGGTCCTGGATTCCCTGCGTAAACTCACGAATACAAAAAAGAGACAATACCAGGATAACGAAAGAGATTGCACAGAGGCGTTTTATTGATTAGGATGAAGTAAAGTAAAAAAGTTCACCGGAAAAAGATGGACGGAAATTCTCAATAGCGGAGAATAGAAGAAACAGAATATTAAAGCGTTCTAAGTATCAAACTCGCTAGTCTAGCCGCCTAGATCCTAAGTTCTCCTAAAGCTAACAATAAATTCCCTCCAAACCTAATTTTGGATCCCCACTCCTTGTACCAGCTCTTATTTTATATAGGTCTCTTAGTTTGGTCGTCTTTCCTTTTCTGCCCGCGATTCGAGTTTATCTTCAGCGTAAATCTTCCTTATCTTCTCGATTTTCCATAATTTATCCTGAGACTTGGCAATTATCTTCTCTTCCATTTATCCTTTCCAGAAATTTGGTAAACCTTCATTGTAATTGGGTTTATTCTCATCTGAAATTGTAAGTGGGCCTTTATCGTGTTTTAGAAGCTTTCGGGCCGTTTTACAACTTTGGCGATTTTTATGTTTTCTATCGTAAAAATCGTCATTCATATGTTTCTAAGATGTTTGGTTCCGAAAAATTACAAACCGCTCATTTAATCGAGACAACGATAGTGTTTAAGTTAAATGTTGTCGTTTTACACGACTGTCTTGAAGTTTTAACGACAAAACACGATTTACGATTTTTAGCGTAAAACTTTAACGGAAGTTCCATTCTGACGAAACAAGGCATGCTTAGCATAGATTGGACGGAGAGGATGGTAAGGATGGTGTTGTCTAGTCGTCCATTGGCCATTAGACAGTGGTAAGTGTCTAGCCGCATATGGGCGACTAGATATTGGTGAGTGTTTAGCCGCACATGAGAGGCTAGACATTGGTGAGTATCTCATCGCCCATGGGAAGCTAGACATTGGTGAGTTCCTAGTCACCCATGGGAGACTAGACTATGCTTTGTGTCTAGTCGCCCATGTGCGACTAGATGGGGCTCTGTGCATGGACGACTAGACGATGTTGCTTGTCTAGTCGCCCATGGGCGACTAGACCATGCTGATTGACTAGTCACTGTTGGGGTCAAAAATGGCTGCAGAAAAATATTACCTATCTTTCGACAAAAAGAAAACAAGATATCTTTTCTTGCAAACTCCTTATCGCCTAAACCATCTAGACCCGGCTAACGAATCAAGATATGCAATTGAGGGAACAACCTAGTCACTTCCCTGTCTGGTCGCCAACAGGAAACTAGATGAACATAACGTCTGGTCGCCCCGTGGGCGACTAGACTCACTATCAAGGTGTGGTCGCCCAAGGGCGATCAGGCTCACCATCAAAGTCTGATCGCCTATGGGCAATCAGACTCGCCATCAAGGTCTGGTCGCCCATGGGCGATCTGACTCACCATCAAGGTCTTGTCGCCCATGGGAGATCAGACTCACCAACAATGTCTGGTCGCCCATGAGTGATTAGATTCACCATGAAGGTCTGGTCACCCATGGGCGATCAGATTCACCATCAAGTTCTGGTCGCCCATGGGAAATCAGACTCACCATCAAGTTCTGGTCGCCCATGGGCGATCAGACTCGCCATCAAGGTCTGGTCCCCCATGGGCGATCAGACTCACCATCATGGCCTGATCACCCATGGGCGATCAGACTCACTATAAAGGTCTGGTCACCCATGGGCGATTTGACTCATCACCGAGTCTAGTCGCCAATGGTTGACTAGAATGTTCCCTCCTAATCACTCTCTCCGTTGAATCTTGACTCATCTTTTTCTTGTTTTGTCTTGATTGGAGTTTCCATTGAAATTTTATGATAAAATCGAAAATATTTTTTTTTCTCGTAAAAATTCTGAATAAATCATATAAACAACAATGGTTAAACTTAATCAACAACGTTATCTCGAATTTAAGGATTGGTTTACTATTTTGCGGAGACAGTATCGCGAAATCACACGAAGGATGATTTCTCTGAAAGAAATCATAAAAATCGCTTAATTCGCAAAACGACCTGAAATGATCTATAACACGATAAAAGCCCACTTATGGTTTAGAAGAGTATGAGCCTAACTATAATGACGGTCTACCAAATATCTACAGAAGATAAACTGAAAGGTAGATAATTCTCAAAGTTCCGAGATAATTATGGAAAAAGGAGAACATAAGGAAAATTTCTGAGAAAGGATAAACTCAAATCGGGGGTAAAAAAGGAAAGACGATCGACCTTGAAGACCTATATAAACAAAGCAAAGGAGAGTGACGAAAAGACACAGAATATCTCTGTAACTTAGCACTTAGAAAGATTTTAGAAATTTCTATTTTGTTATGTAGCTGCGACCAAACTAGGTTTAGAGTTTTGGTTACAGAACTAGGTTTACGCCAACAGCTCTTGTGGCCGAACCTCTTAAAACATGTTGTATCATTGTAGTGTCCTTACGCAAATACAATTCAAATAGATCTTTCTTCTACTCGCAAATCATATTTAATTGTTTTACCGTTTATTATTCATAATTTGATCACTTGTCGTAGGCTCAGTAGAAATTCGTGACCTCAAGGAAATTTAGGGTTTCTTAGCTTTCCTCCGTTTACGGAAATTGACAGAGTAAATTGCGGTTCCCACAATTTGGCGCTATAAGGGGGGTGTGTAACGGATCAATTTGACTCACAGCCGCAAAACACTTGGTAAAATATGTATACATGTGTTCCAGACAATCAACCACCTCGAGATGGCAACGCCATCGACGACAACGTTGAAAGTGCTCCAGCGTTCAAGGAGATTAAAAAGATGTTCCCGACTCTCGAAAAGAAGTCGGCCGAACAAGAGAAACTCACGAGTATTCTCGCTAAACAGGTTGAAACCCTAATGAAATAACCTTGGGCATTCTTCCACGTGGAACTACCAAAATCCACGGTAGAAGACTTGACTTCACAATGCTGCACGATAGGTCAACTAATGGGAAAAACATTTTGTTCGATCGGAATCCAGATGAAGCAAACCCTGACGCAACTCGGTCGAATGCAGAAATCAATCAACTTCTCGAGCAAGGAACATGGGCTGACGAAGTCGAACCGGTCAACTTGGAAACCAGCAATCAGTCCGACCTTTCGAACGTTGTCGCTGACGTGCAACAAAGAAGGACAGGGAGGCGTGCGACTTGGAAAAAATATCAATTCAATATACCCATGACTGAAGAAGAAGAAAACATATTTTGGGTAGAGCAGGAAAAGTTAGCCGAAGAGCAGGCTCGAGTCACTAGCAGCAAACGTCGACAAACTTGGAAAACTGCTGCCAGTGACCCCAGTGAGATGCGCGATCTCCGTGGTTTTATCGAAAAAACATCCGCAGAGGTAAGAGCGGTGAAGTCTCAAATTCACCATGCCACCAGTGCTGCACCCGAGATCAACAGACTCCTTGATGAAGCTCGGAAAACTCCAATCACTGCTCGTATCAAAATCCCTATACGATGGAACAAACGACCCGGAAGTGCATCTGCAAACCTTCCAGAACACAAAGAGTAGGGGGAAACTCAGGCACAGCGAAAAGGATGCCGGCTAGTGTATCCTCTTCACCGAGCATTCCAGGGAGCAGCACTCGAATGGTTCTCTCGCCTAAAATGTAACTCATCGGAAGCTTTCGCCATCTCGCTTTGGAATTCCTCAAACAATACTCGATGTTTATAAATAGGGAAACCTTCGATGTCGATATTTGAAGCTTGTCCAAAAAGGAAGAAGAACCTCTCTGTGACTACATGAACCGGTTTAAAATTGTCATGTCTAGAGTCAGTGACAAGGTTGCTACCGATGCGCTCAGGAAGACTCTCTGGTACAAGACAAAATTCAGAAAGTGGAATACTCTCGAAACACAACATACAATCCATGATGCTCTTTATAAAGCGACATACTACATCATCATCGAATAAAAGATGAAAGTCCTTTCGCAGAAACATAAAAAAAAATGAATACATCCCCGAAAGACCCAGCATCAGAGCAGAAGCTGAAAAGGAAAACCTCTCATAACGACAAATACGTCCATCACGAGGGGGAAGACGTCCGGGGAGCGCACAATTATGAATTCACACTGTGTCGGAACAAGGAATAACGTCGAGAAACACATGGACCCAGAACTTGACCTACGATGAAACGACATTCTGCGAGTTTCACCAAACCAGGGGCCACTCCACCATGAACTGCAAAGTTCTCGGTGCGAGGCTAAAGGCGAAACTTCTCACAGGAAAAATTTCAGAGATAACAGGCATAAAAGACCTTATCCAAGATACTGACCGTTTTCCCAAGACCGATCAAACTCCGCCAGAGGAAAACATTCCTCAATGAAAAAATGTAAAGCGTGGAAGACCGACATACGAAAAAGGTAACAACAATAATCATCGCAGGGTAAACATGATCATGGAAGGATCACAGTACTCCCACGATACTGTCTTGTCGATAAAAGCTTATAAACATAAAGCCTAGACAGCACATATCAAACCCCGTCTTGAGACATCCTAAACAATACAATCACTTTCGAGGAATACGAGACCGTCGGAATCGACAAACCTCACTGGGATCCACTCGTGATAGATCTCGTGATAAAGGATCTCGAGATCGCGAGAGTCCTAGTAGACACAGGAAACAGCATTGACATTATCTTCCAAGACACGGCCAGAAGGATGAAGGTCGATCTATCCAAAGTCACACCAACACCAAGACCACTCACGGGTTTCCGGAACGACATCAATGACTTTCGGATCGATCAAACTCCCGGTTATGGCCAAAGAAGTCACAAGGATCGTCAACTTCGCGTTCGTCGACCACACAGTGATTTATAATGTGATCATGGGAATGCCTTGGATAAACTTCATGAAGGCAGTTCCGTCAACCTAATCACCAGGGCATAAACTTTCCGACTCCGAACGTGACCGCGGAAATCTAGGGATTCTAAAAACAGCCAATACTCTGCTTCCTGGCCGAACATAATCTGAGGCAGATCACGATGGCATCTATGGTTAAACCCAAAACGCACGAATACTACTCAGTCTCTGACTTAAAATGCTTCTGAAAAGACAATCGAGAATCGTACATTCAACCAACGGCTTCGGAAAAAAGGCAAACAAGCTTCCGAGCCCAACGCCCCAACCCAACCGGAGGAGATAAAACAGAAAGAAGTCGCCGATTCAGAAACAGTCACTACAACTAAGGAAATCGATGCAGAAAAAACCGCTGAGTGAAAACACTTGCGGCACGAACTGAACTACGAGTTGGCTTGATCTTCGAAAGGGCTATGTAGGCAACTCGTCGTAAGATGAGTTCAGCTGTCCCCTCTCTTAAAAGAGGAGGTGTGGGTACGTATACATATACTAGTATACTCCCACACTTAAAATTTTTTGCTTTTGTACTCGAGATTCCTAAAAAGAACTTTATTGATAATAAAAACGCAATGCGGCTCTAAATATTCTCGTAAATCTCTTTTATCTCTTGAAATACCTGATCTTACAAACAACCAACTCATCAAAACTCCTAAAGCTTCCGAAAGCACCCTTCATACAATGTATAAGTCTTCTGACAACAACCAAATATCTTTGAAATCCGCAAAACGTTTCGAAACAACACAAAGGAAACTTCCGAACGGAAAAAACACGTCTCAACAAACTACTACGCAAATGGCTTTCGGACATGCGGTCAATAATGGCCTCTGAACTAAAACGCCAAAATCCATTCTAAACTTAAGATCATCGTCTGCATAAAACATATTTTCGGAAAATAAAAGCGAGACGTCGCGTGAAAACCTTCAAAAATATAGTTCAAAACTCTAAATAGCCCGTCTGCGAGTATAAATTGACACCTAAACTGTAGTAACCCTCACGAATGGATAAAATGGTCGAGAACAAAAAAAATTTGAAATTTGGAGCCAAGATTTTGAAAAACAAAGAATGATGAGGAAATTTGAGTTTTGGTCATATAAACCTTAACATGGTTCAGAGAAAATGGAAGAGTAGTCGAGCATCAACCTGGTGGTCGAGTCGCATGCAATAAGGATCGATTGCGAAATTTTGAAATACGAGGTGGTCTAAAAATTGATAGTGAGTGAAGAATGAGTCAAATAAGCTGCTATACTATGGTCACACAATGAGTTAGATTGATCAGAAGGACGTTTTCGAAGAATAACATTTTGGAAGCACTACGTTTTAGAAGCACGACGTTTTCGGAAAATTTTTGTATCAGTAAAATATTATTTCAGAGACAAAGAAAGTTGTAAGCAGGACATGAATTAACCAGCACGGGAAGTAAGAACGACGGGATCGAAGAACGACGAGAAAACCCGAAGTTGTGCAAAAACCTAATTTCGGTATTATAGATTTTTTGGGGGAAATCTTGAGGCTCAAGACACATTTTAAATCAAGTCAGCTTTCACTTTTGGATTTATTAAAAATATTCAGTGCATCAGAACGGGAGCAGAAAAATATCCGGGATTGATCGCGGGTCAAAAATTTGCCGGAAAGACAAAAATTGGACAATAAAACCGAGAAGCACGAGGTGGGTCTATGCATGGGATCAGAACGTGGTGTCAACTGCCTAGCAAACTAACCCCTGTCTACACAAGAACGAATTGTCTCAGTGAATGTAAGCAGAACATGCAGCATAACATGTCGTAGCACAAGGTGTCGCCGCGCATGTAACCGAAGCATGCTGACCGACATGTGGGTGTTGTGGTGCTGCCTTGCATGCAACCAATCCATACTTCCAGACATGTGTTGGACGTGTTGTGAACCATCTATGAATTTAAGTGTCTACTGAAGCACGAGGTGTCACCGCGCATGGAAGTGGTACATATAGCTTGACATGTCGTACCAGGTGGTGTCGCCGCGCATGTAACCAAAAAATGCTGATCTACATGTAGGGAGCTGTGTGACGGTACGCGTGCACTACAGTCATGCAGAAAACCATATGGACGTGGGTGTGTCTCTTTGCATGAGCCTGAGCCATGCATCAGGACATGTGTGCCCCCGTGTGTCGCCACACATGCAGCCGGAAGCATGCGGGATGACACATTGTCGCTCGTATGGCTCGATATTACTGGCCCAAGATTTATATAAATACCTAACCCCTCCCTTTAGTTTCAGACTCCCATTCCACACCAAAGAAACTTCAAAAACGTGGGCTAGAGAGAGAGAGAGAGAGAGAGAGAGAGAGAGAGAAAGTGGCCGTTTTAAGAGTGTGGTAATTTCTTGAGGCCGATACTGCACCGAGAAGACCAGTTGTGTCTAGTCGACGATTCTCTATGATTAGGATGCTGAAGCTCTGTCCAAATCAGTCTGTCCAAGCCATTTAGTTTATTTAATCATCAAGAAGAGGTGCTGCTCAGATTAGTTCATATCAGTTGAAGTTATGAAGCTCGATACTCTGAGGGGAAGTTTGAAGAACTGTCCAGAAGCTAAAGAAAGTTTTGTTCTAGTCCAGATCAGTCCAAGTCAGTTTCTTCATGATAAGGCCGAGGTTCTGTCCAATTCAAGACCAGTCTAGTCCAGTCAAGACATTCCTCTTGGGTTTTGGCCAAGTCCTCTCCGATCAACCAGCTGTGTATCGGCATAGAACACTGTGAGTTGGTGTTGTTTGAATTCCGTTTGGAATTTAGGATAGATAAGTTTGTGTGTTAGTTATTTTGAAGTACACTAGGAATTTAGGATAGTTTTTTTTATGCTTGAGTTCCACTTGGAACTTAGAATAGATCAAGTTGTATATATAGTAGAATGGTCACATTATTGCATGATAAAGTCCTTCGGGTTATTTATTGAACCGGACTCAGTATAGCACATGCTAAGTTGTAATGATATGGAATTAAGACTGAGTTAATAACCTGACTAGGGTGCACCATGTTTTATATTCTTTCTTGTTGATATGGGTGAGTGCAGGTTCCCCTTATCTTTAAAGATAAATTCGTAGCAAGAGGCCGAACCACCTGGGCAATATTTTGATTTAGTTTATTGCATGTTAGATTAGTTAAATGGTTGCTTGTTTAATTAATCTAGTTGATTGAGGTCAGTTAGCTCTTGGTAAGGAGGTGACTAACTGGTTGATTTATTTAGTTATGATATTGTTGTTTGGACTGCCTGTTTGGTCCAACTCGCCCCTAGGCGAGTTGGAATGCTCATTCGGTCCAACTCGCCCCCGAGGCGAGTTGAACTGCTTTTTTGGTCCAGCTCGCCCCTGAGGCGAGCTGGACTGCCCATTTCATTGTTTTGATGCTCGGGACTCATTTTTCCAAGGCTTCGAGTAACATTTCTCGAGGACTTATCATATGAATCCTTTTCAGAATTCATCAGAAACTCAATTTTTGTTCCCCCGCTCTCTTTTTAAAAAAAAAGTAATAATATCTCTTTTTTTAAAAAAAAAGAACATTTTTTAGGAACTTTCAGTTATTGATTTCGTCATAACCGATTTTGACCCCAACAACTGTGTGCGCCACAGAGCACAAACGGAACCTCGACACTCTCGATAATCCCCGAATGACTTATATGCTTGCTGATACTCTACAAATTTCGCCGTGAACCACTACGAACGATAATTCATGATCAAAACCATCTCCCTTCGACCATATCTACGCTCACGAAGAAGAAGGCGCGCTCTCTCTCGCTCGGACTCTTTCTCCCAAAGGAAGCATACCTTAAACTCGCCTTCCAAACGAGTGTTATCCTTTTGGGCCATCTCAGTTTTGAACCGAGCCATTTGCGCTTCAAGATAGGTCGCCCGAAGGGCCTCGTCCATATCGTGAAGGCCCTGCTAGTAACATTTTGTCAGAGGCAAATTTTATAAAGCAAGGCCAAAGTAAAAGCGAAAACTGACCCCCATGCAGAGTGGCGATTCTTCCGTATACGGCGCTGACCTGACAGGTCCTCCGCTGATCTCAGGTTGACCCGAAGTAACATTAAGAGAGGCGAGATACTCATCAATGTCGGATACGCCTCCACACATTGGCAACGGTGTCTTACTAGAACTGCTCCAATCTCCAGCGAGGAGATTACGGTACCACTCATTCAAGGGATGATCCGCCCCATTGAAAGTAACATCACCGTTGTTGGCAGCAACTTGTTTGTTCTTTGGAGATTTCTTCCTCTCCCTCACAACGGGAATCTCGTATGGAATGTATTGGTCCATGACTGGATCTCATTCCTCCTCCACGACCGTATGAGGCCGAGCTCGAGCGTGGTGGTACTCGCCCGCTGTGCTAACTCCGCTGCAGAGAAAAGTAACCCTAATTAAATGTGCCACGTCGAAGAAGGTCCCTAAAGAAAGTTGTGTCCGCAGGAAACAGGGCAAGAGGATCGATAACTGAAAAACAAAAATATGGTTACATATCAGTAAGCAACTAAACACGATAAAAAAATTCAATGGTGATACCCTTGTGACCAATTTTTCGTCTGAAGAAAGGAATGCTTTCTTTCGCAACAAAAGCATTATTTATTCGGACAAAGAAGTAACGCTTTTGGCAACGATGAAAGTTGGATATAAAGAACGAAATCACCGCCATAAATTAATCCGCTCGAGATAATATCGAGACGTCTGACCCACCTTCTGCGGATAAAGAAAGGCTAGAAAATAGTCAACATTTAGATCCACAGAACAAAAAGATCAATGAGGTGCCGCAGTCCTCCAGGCAAAATTTGGCTTATCGACAATCCATAATGGTCAAAGAACCAGAGTATGACTTCCGGGATGAGAAACTAGAGGCAGCACTGCAGAAGGTGCACTTCGTAGTATGCAAAAAAGCCATGAGGCAGGGAGCGGGCATTCTCTCAATGTATTGGAATCCAAAACTCCAACTCATCGGGGACTCGGCATAACTCACGGGTGGTGGTAAAGAAGGAACTCCTAAAGTCACTCGGCCCTTTGGCGGGTAACGTGAAGGTTGGTCTCGTAGGACTCCACAAGCCGATTCATTGAGGTGTGAGACTGCATGTCACTTCCCAATACGCCTTCACCACCTCGGGGTCGACGAAATGTCGCACAAACTTGACCTTTGGAACGACTTCGTTACCC
The DNA here is from genome assembly GCA_905132765.1 of Moricandia arvensis. NCBI lineage: Eukaryota > Viridiplantae > Streptophyta > Magnoliopsida > Brassicales > Brassicaceae > Moricandia > Moricandia arvensis. The sequence continues at coordinate 61,096 of CAJHQP010001187.1, read as the reverse complement.
CAAACGTGCAATCTCTCGGGATCGAAAATGGAAGGCAATGCATTCTCAGAAACTTTGTTGTGGAAAGCCATGATACAAATAAAAACAAGAGAAGAATATAGAAAAGAAACGGATTTTCTACCTTCGGAGAGTTTTCTTGTGTGAGTAAGCAAGTAAAGAGTTTGCTCGTCCTGGCTAACGAATCAAGACAGGCAATCGAGGGAACAGTTAAGTCACCATCAAAGTCTGGTCGCCCATGGGCGATTAGATTCCCCATCAAGGTTTGGTGGTCCATGGGGATGAGACTCGCCATATATTTCTGGTCGCCCATGGGCGGTCAGACTCACCATCAAAGTCTGGTCAGCCATGGGCGATAAGACTCTCCATCAAGTTCTGGTCTCCCATGGGCGATCAGACTCACCATCAAGGTCTGGTCACCCATGGACGATCATACTCACCTTTAAGGTTTGGTCGCCCATGGGCGATAAGACTCACCATCAAGGTCTGGTTGCCCATGGGCAATCAAACTCGCCATCAAGGTCTTGTCGCCCATGGGCGATCAGACTCACCATCAAGGTCTTATCGTCCATGGGCGATCAAACTCACCATCAATATCTTGCCATGGGCGATCAAACTCACCATCGAGGTCTTATCGCCCATGGGTGATCAAACTCACCAAAAAGGTCTGGTCACCCATGGGCAATTAGACTCCTCACCGAGTCTAGTCACCCATTGTCGACAAGACTGTGTCCTGTTCATCACTCTCTCCATTGGATCTTGACTCGGCTGTTTCGTGTTTCGTCTCGATTGGAGTTTCTTTGAAGTTTTACGAATAAAAATCGCATAGATTTGTTTTCTCGTAAAATTTCCAAATCAAGCTTATAAAATGATAACGGCTTACTTCAGCGCCAATGTTATCTCAACTATACGGATTAGTTTACTATTTTTCGGATTCAGTATTGCAAAATCATATGAGGGACGATTTCTCTGAAAGAAATAATAGAAAACGCTTAAATAGCAAAACGGAATGAAAGGGTCTACAACGCGATAAAAGCCAATTTACAGCTTTTGACAAGAATTAGCCCAACTATAGTGACGGTCTACCGAATATCCGCAGAATATAGTTGGAAAAGAAGATAATTGCAAAGTTCCGCGATAATTATGGAAAAACAAGAAGATAAGAAAAACTTCTGCGGAAGGATAAACTCGAATTGGGATAGAAAAGAAAAGACGACCGACCTTGAAGACCCACATAAACGAAGTAAGGGAGAGGGAATCAAAGACACGAAAATCTCTGTAACTCATCACTTAGAATAATTTATCAATTTCGTTTTTGTTATCGAGTTGCGACTCAAACTAGGTTTAGGGTTTAGGTGCTAGAACTAGGAATAAGCCGACAGCTCTTGTGGCTGAAGCTCTTAAAACATGTCGTATCATCCAAGCGTCCTTACGCAAAGATGATTCAAGAAGATCTTTATCTTACTCACAATTCATATTTTATTCTTTTACATTTTATTATTCATAATTTGATTATTTATCGTAGGCTCAACAGAAATTTGGGACCTTAGGGAAAGTTAGGGTTTCTTAGATTTTCTACAATTACGGAAATCGACAGTGTGAATTTCGGTTCCCACAGTCGCTTGTGGGTGAATAGACAATGTCTTCGTGTCTAGTCGCCCAATGTGCATGGTTATTTGTTATCCCGAGACTTATTATGCATGATTGTTTGGAATGAGTTTCCTTCACGGGATAGTCTTAGCAATCCTGACGCTGATTTGAAGATTATTGTTTTTGACCCCAACAGTTAGCCCCCAGCTCATAAGTTTTGAGTGCTATTCTTAAGAGTGAGTGATGTGCGTTTAACTGGAATCTACGGCCAGGAATGTCTTGCGAAATAACAGAAAATATTTTATCGATTATTTTAACTGCGGCATAATTTCTATAAATATTGGACCTTCGCTCCTCATTCGTTCCACACTTCTCTAACTTTTCATATTTTCTTTCTTGAGAGCCTTTTTGAATCAAGATGACTTCCTCTCACGATGAGAAAAAAAGCAACGAGTCTAGGATGGGCGCTGCCCTTCTGGTGAGTTCGACAAACTCTCCTTCTCCTGGTGCCGTTCCAACTAATGTGGCTGAGTATCTCGCTTTTTAGAGGAGCTGACTCGCCATGATGCCGAGGCGGGGAGCTCCATCTATGTTGATCTGACGGAAAATTCCGACTCTACTGATGCCTTGAACCCCGTTTCCAAATTGACATCTTCCTTTCCGATTGTTCCTAAAGGTGAAGTGACTGCGACAGAGGTTTCGGCACAGCCGACGGGTATCTTCTACGACTCTGGTTTCTGTTACCGATACTGAACAAGCTTCTGAGTCGACGCCTCCTCCTCTGGCTAAGAGAGAAATTTTCTAAGGGTTAAGTTCCCTTAGTGCTACTCACATCATTTCACCTATGGGTGGTAAAGAAGGCTTGTACAAACACCGAGAAAGCTAAGAAGTGGAGATCCGTCAGAGGAAACGAATCGCACCGTCACCCCTGGGGGATTCAAGTTCGAGTTTGACAACGCCGTACAGTGCCAAGGTTTGCTTTAAGAATGTTTTTCGGTGTGTTAGATATTTTATTATTTCTCCTTGTTGAGCTGTATGTGTCTTTGATTTACGGGATGATTAAGGACTGCAGGTCAGAGGTCAAACGACTTTAGAAAGCACTTTCTGAATCGAAAGATATATCGTCATAGCTTGAGGCGAAGTTGGGAGCTATCAAGGAATTCTATTCTCTCGAGGCATCGAGGTTGGAGAGTCGGATTAGCGAGTTAGAAAGGGATCTTGGGAAGACAGTGAGTTCCTTGATAAAGGAGATGAAGGCTAGGAAGGCCAAGGCTTCAGAATTGCGTCATCTGCAGCGTTAGATTGACAATGGAGAAGGTTTGTTGAGCTGCAGGGTCGAAGAGGCTATGGGCGAGTTTCAAGCTCGCTTGCTAATTACCTTGATTTGCTGGTTGATGTTCACAGAAGGGATCTTGCTCTGGCGGTTGTCTAACGGGGCGTCCAGCTACTTAAGGAGGAAGGAACTCTGTCTCTAGAGGCCAAAGAGGCCAGGCTGTCTGTCCGTAAAGCAGAGTTGGCAGCCGTAGAGGGAAATTTCAATTCGATCCTCGCTGATATGAAGTCCGAGTGCACTCTTCGTCACCTCCGGATACCCTTAAGGGGAAGTATCCCCTGGACATTGAGCTTTTCGATGTGGTCAAGGGAGGCTAAGGCGACGCGACTTCAATCCTAGGTGACGCGATGGGAGAGGATGAGGTTTTGTCTCTCGTGGATGAGTAAGGTTATGGTCTTGTTTGGGACGTTTAATTTTAATGTTTTCTGCTTATGTTTAATTTGTCCATGTGCAGCCATGTTTATGTTTTCTTGACTGGCCGTATGTGGCTTTAAATCCCTGCTGCTTTGCGGCTTTTAAATAAACGGTATGTTATGTTTGAAACTGTAAGAGCTTGTGTAGAGGGAATAATACTAGTTGCCATCTCGTACCTAACTCTTTGCAAATCGTCACATTCTTCGTTCATTTTTTTAGCGAAAGATTTGGAAAAAAAATTCCGAAATCGTATGAACGTACGAATATGGGCGAAGAAACATTCTTTAGGATCTCGTATCGACTAGATATCGTGCCTTAAGATATTTGGGACAAGTGTGTTGGGTTTAGGGTACGACCTAGGCCTAATAACGGTTTAATGTTTGCAGTAACTATTTTAGCTTACGTTACTTGTAGCGTTTTGACCTTGTTCCGTCTTGATATTGAAGTTTCCAATGAGTTCTCGGCTTATACGACTTGCTTTGATCAGGAAGTGCTGACCAAAATTTGGGGTTTCTTTTATAGAGCTCTATTATCCTTGTGTCGAATTTCAGAGAGCTGTCTCTATGGGAGGAGTCGGCTTAGTCTGTTTAGAATGTTTGTGTCGTTTGTTGTGATAAGCAAAAACAACATGATGGTAGGTGTTACCGTATTGAGTCTTCGCGAAGAATAGGTGTTAGTACGTATGAAGGTTTGGGCTTTTGAGATGGAGGTTTCATCTGGGAAGGTATTTTGTCGAAAAACGTTTTCTTCAAGCGTTTGGGACGTCTCGCGATGCTGAATGTTGGATTTTCTTTTGTTTGCTGAAGTTCCCAGTTACCATGAGTTTTCCCGAGTTCTGGAAAAATTTGCATAGGACTAAGTTCCCTTCCTTAAATTTGTGGCTACGTAGTTCGACAAGTAGTACTTTGAGGCCGCTTGCTGATAATTTTTAATTCTTAGAATGGCCTCACGCTGGCGTTCGTTGATGAGGTCGAGATCGTCTAATAGCATCAGATTATTCATTCTTCGCATTCTGGGAGTGGTCTCCTGCGGATATCGGGGAACTCGACTTCCGTCAAGATCATGCATTCTAATCCATAGAAGAGGGCAAATGGGGTTTCTCCTATTGCTCATCTCGGAGTCATCCAATGGGACCATAGGACCCCTTCGAGCTGTTCGGCTCATCGTTCCCTTCAAGCGATATTTTCAATACGAAGCTTTCAACTTGGGTGTCTTTTATGCTCGCGTATGAATCTGCCTCGACCCGTATTGAGAAGAAATATGTTAAGACTAGGAGAAAGCATTTCTGTTTTGACTTTCGCATAGGACCCACGATGTCCATCGACCACCGCATGAACAGGTATGACGCTAAAATTACCAAAAGTACTTCTGCGGTTGATGGATTGTTGGTGGGTGCCTTTCGTATTTTTCGCACTTTTGTGTGAATCTCTCGCAATCTTTGATTATCGTTGGCCAAAAGTAACCATGGGTTTTTTTTTATTGCAACGGATCTCCCGCTAGAGTGGTTTCCGAAAGATCCATAGTGGTTTCTACAAAATCCAAAGTGGACCTCTTCCATGATTTTCTGCACTTTGTCTCTTTCCACGCAGGTCATAAGTGGTCAGAAAACCCTCTTTTTGTAGAGTTCTCAATCTACTTGGACGTATCACATGGCTTGGGTCTTGATTTTTCTGGCCGTCCACTTTTCTTTGGGGACCGTCCCGTTGGTGATGTACGCTAGGATGTTTTCCATCCACGGCTTTTCGCAACTGTACTCGGATTGTTCTGAATTTTTCTCAGGCTGGATGTCAATTTCATCATTGTATTGTGAGCTGAATAGGTTTACGATAAATGGTGGCCCGATTCCCGGATGCTCTATGGATTCCACGGGGATTACTCTTCTGAGACCCAAATCTGAGCTTGAAGGTAAGGTCGCTAGGGCGTCGGCCAGGATGTTTTCTACGTGGGGAATTTTAGTGGGAGTGAATTGAACGAAGGTCTAAGCTAGATTCTGGAAAAGTTTTTGGTATGCATCCATCATCTCGTCTCTTGCTTCGTATTCCCAGCTGTATTGGTTTGTACTAGTTGGAAGTCCCAATACACATGGATATTACGTATCTTGAGACCATGAGCTAGCCACAAACCCGCAACGAGAGCTTCGTACTCAGCTATTTTACCCTCTTTTAGCCATGGTATATGAGTGTTTTACGATATATTTACTACGATTTTGAGTCTTTTTAGTGTATTTACAGGTTCATGTACGTTTTCGAGAGTATGGTGATTTTGGAGCCTTTTGGAGCATTTTGAGGTGCATAGCTGCACGGACGCATCAGATATTTAGCTATAAATGGAGAACTTCCCACGGTTAGTCCAATTCCAATCCCCAAGCCTTGTTTTGATGGAGACCCGTCGACATGAAGGGTCCACGTCGAATTTGGTTCTTGGTTTGTGATGCCCTCCGTTGGGAGTTCTACCAAGAAATTGGCGAGTACTTGCAACTTTGTATAAGTTTACACCTGATACTCGATATCGTATTCACTTAGTTTGACTGGCCACTTTGCTAGCCTCCCTGATGGATTGGGGCTGTGCAAAATCGTTCGCAGCGGGAACGATGTGAGGACTATGGTCACGTGCAACTGGAAGTACACTCCAGTTTTCATTCTAACACCACGACAACAAGCGCCAGCTTCTCCATTAGAAGGTTTTACTTACGTAAAAATTGGTTTTTGCTCACCGCGTTCTTCTCTAATAAGAACGCCGCTTACAGTTGTCGTGGGTACCGTGAAGTATAGGAATAACGGCTCCCCTTCGACAGGGTTTGCAAGAATTGGGAGAGTGGTTAAGCAATGGTTCAGCTATTGAAAGCTTTTACGCATTCCTCTAACAAATCGAATTGTGTGTTCCCTTTTAAGGTGTCGTAGAAGGGTAAGCATTTATCCGTTGATCAAGAGACGATGTGATTAAGCACTGCTACTCTCCCTGTTAACTTTTGTACTTCTCGCTTTGTCCTTGGAGAGGACATTTCGATCAGCACACTAATCTGCTTTGGGTTATCTTCGATTCCTCGATACGTGACTTCCTACCCGAGGAACTTCCCTGATGACACTACAAATCGACATTTGGCCGGGTTTAATTTCTTGTTGTGTATGTTTAGTCTTTCATAGCATTCATGCAGGTGGACGATGTGATCGTCCCCATTGAGAGATTTTACGAGCGTATCATTGATGTAAATCTCCGTGGTTTTCCGAGTTCCTCGGAGAACATGCGGTTTACGAGTCATTGGTAAGTCATTCCTGCATTCTTTATACCAAAAGACATTAATGAATGCAGTTTTCTCGTGATCGTCGGGATTCATCATAATTTGGTTGTATCCCGAGAAAACACCCATGAAAGATAGGAGCTTGTTTCATGTCGTTGCTTCTACCAAGTGATCGAGTTGTGGCAACCGGAAGCTATCTAAAGGACATGCCTTGTTCATATTGGTGAAATCAACGCAAACTCGCCACTTTCCGTTTTTCTTTTTGACCACAACGGGGTTTGTCTGCCAGTCTAGGTATCTGACCTCCGTTATGGATCCGACTTTGAGGAGTTTATCGACCTAGTCATTTACTGCGGTGGGACGTTCTGGTCCCAGCTTTTGTCTACTTTGTTTCACGGGTTTGAAATTTGGGTCGACGTTGAGTTTGTGACATGCTTTGTTGATGTCAATACTTGGCATGTCTTCCGCATCCCAAGTGAACGTATAAAAGTTCTTTTGACAGGCTATCAACTCCATTTTCAAGGGCTCGCAAAGGTTAGCGCCAATTTCAACGCGACATTCAAGGAATTTATCATCGAGGCATATTGACACAATGGATTTGAAAGTCGGTTCGCGCTTTTCGTCTAAGGCCTCAGATTTCCGTAATAGCCTAAAAAAAATTTCATCTTGTTCGTGGGCGTTTTAAACGGAAGTCAAGTTCTTTTTCTTTTTCGACAAAGTTTATGCCGTTGGATTTTTTTGTTTCGATTTCGCGGCGTAACAGACTTGCGATATTTTTCGATCTCTCCAAATTGTTTCAATTCAGGAAGTAGTCAAAAATTTGACACACAAGTGATACGTTGAAGGGATAGCTTGCATGGAATTAAGTCATGGAACACCCATGATTTTGTTGTACGATGCAGGGCGATGGACGACTAAAAATTCATGGTTTTGGTTAAGCTCCTAGCTTTAACTGTGAGGTTAATTAAGCCGAGGGTTATAGTAGCTTCACCTAAGAATCCCAATATTGGGCTCGGACTCTCTATGATTTCAGAGAGTTCAATTTTCAATCTCTCGAGGGTATCTTTGAAGATAATATTGGCCGAGCTTCCAGTGTCAACCAATACTCTTGCGACATCGATATCCTAGATTGTTAACTCGATGACAAGGAGATCGTTATGAGGGTTGGCCTGATTGGCTGTTTGGTTAGACATATCGCTTCCCGATTGTTTGATGGTGTTAAAGAATTTGACCTTCCCCTCCTTCTAGCGCCAAACTGTTGTAACCAAAATTTGCACTGTCGATTTTAGTGAATTGAAGAAAGCTAAGAAATCCTAACTTTCCTTGAGGCCCCGGATTCCCTGCGTAAACACACGAATACGAAAAAGAGACAATAACTGGATATCAAAAGAGTTGCAGTAAGGTATTTTATTGATTAAGAAGAAGTAAAGTTACAGATATTCACCGAAAACAAGATGGACGGAAATTCGTCAACAGTGGAGAACAGAAGAAACAGAACAATAAAACGTTCTTAGTATCAAACTCGCTAGTCTAGCCGCCAAGATCCTAAGTTCTCCAAAAGATAACAATAACTTCCCCCAAAATCTAATTTGCGGATCCCCCACTGCTTGTCTCAGCTCTTCTATATATAGGTCTCCTAGGTTGTTTGTCTTTCCTCTTTTGCCCTCGATTCGAGTTATCTTCCCTGGAAATCTTTCTTATCTTCTCGATTTTCCCTAATTATCCAGAGACTTGACAATTATCTTCTTTTACATTTATCCTTTGCAGAAGTTCGGTAGACCGTCATTTCAATCGGCTTCATTCTCTTCTGAAATCGTAAGTCAGCCTATATTGTGTTATAGACGCGCTCGGGCCGTTTTATGATTTTTGCAACTTTTACGGTTTCTTTCGGAGAAATATTCATTCCTATGTATATACAATGTTTAGTTCCGCAAAATAACAAACCACTCATGTAGTAGAGAGAATGAAAGTGTTTAAGAAAATCATTGTCATTTTACACGATTGTCTTGAAGTTTTAGGGACAAAACATGTTTTACAATTTCTATCGTAAAACTTTAATGGAAGCTCCAGTCGAGACGAAACAAGAGACGTCTTAGCAAATATGGGACAGAGAGTATGGTAAGGATGGTGTGTTCTAGTCGTCCATGGGAGATTAGACATTGGTGAGTGTCTAGCCGCCAATAGACGGCTAGACATTGATGAGTGTCTAGACGCGCATGGGCAGCTAGACATTGGTGAGTGTCTAGTGGCCCATGGGCAGCTAGACATTGGTAAGTGTCTAGTCGCCCATGGGAGACTAGAAAATGATTATTTTTAAGTCGTCCATGGGCAACTAGACCATACTTCGTGTCTAGTGGCCCATGGACAACTAGACAATGCTGCTTTTCTAGTCGATGTGCACAGTTCTTTGTTAGAATGAGTATCCTTTGGGAGATAGTCTTAGCAATGCTGAACTTTGATTTTAAGATTACCGTTTTTCACCCCAACAACCAAGGTTGATATGCAGCATTCTTTATGGTCACTATATAATAGTGGCACAGCCTTGATACTTAAAGAAATTAAGACCACCAATCCGGATCACACATGGATCATGGATCGATCACCATTCCTTATGCGGCTCTTGTCTACTATTAATGCAAGCTGCATCCTTCTAGGTGACTCGTCCCTCTTGTATATGACACTCATCATACCCTTAATCCAAGTCAAGATTATGACTAATAGAGTTTTTTGTCATCAATAGCCCTTAAAGACCATGTGGCCCAAAAGTTTATCTTTCAATAATTTCCCATCACTCAATTATCTGTCATGAATAACCACCTTGGTGAAAGGTCAAACTTTAACCTTTGGCCCATGATCATAACCATTTAGACCCGAACATAAATCACATTCTGATGGTTCAGGCCGTGATCAACTCAAACAAAGTTTTCATAACTCACTCCATATAATCTAGCCAATGCATCGCATCCGACCATTACTTCATATGATCGAGTTAGACCAAACATGATTGATCCATACCAACCATGATCCAGACGATTCATAAAGGTATGGGATCCTTATATCACATATAAGTACAAACCAATACATTTACACCATAACTGAATCGCCCTTTGTCAGACCAAGCCATTAAATAAACCAAACCAATCCACACCATGGTCGATTGGTACATCTGCATAAACCGGACCATTGGGCGTTGTACATATACACTTGGGCTGTCCCATGCTTTGGCCCAAATACCATGTAATGCCCAACAAGGAATCGTGATAATCCCTTAGTCTAAAAAGACCATCGATCCATAACCATGACCATACAGACCACACACACGTCCGACCAATGTTCATGGTCCATGGTTTGTTTCATTTAGACATGACATTGGCTTAACACAAGACATTCCCGTTATAACCCCACAAAAATATAGAAAAGTAGAAGAAGAAATATTCAAATGTAAAAGGGAGAAATGGACATAACTGGTCGCCCATGGCCTTAGACCCGATCGGACCACTCGAAACTCCAATTGATGATCCAGAAAACCACTTTGAGGAACAATACCTAGAGGAAATGGAGAATCATCAAATGCAGTCCATAACTCTTTTCCGGATGTGGAGAAAAATGACGAAGCGTTTGGTGGAGAGAAATTTATCGCCATATATGGCAAAATTGAAGTATGCCGCTCAAGGCGGTCATGAATCAGTTGGCCTCACTGGCCTAGACATTCACACCAAATGGTGAACCTGTTTGTGGGTCAGTTTACCATAATTTATGTGGCTATTCTATTTGCTGGTGTACGTGCTGCTAAAATGGCCAGAGTGGTAGAGATTGATCCACCGTAGATGAGGACCATGAATGAATTGGATTATCTGAGACTTCTTCAGCAAATTTCCCATTTGGGAACAAGGCACTTCAAGGGTAAGCTGACCCAGTCAAGCCAAACAATTGGAGGAGACGGTTGATCTAAAACTTCAACTCCACACACTGCCCGAATGACTAAAAGAAGATATTGCAGTCCACTTCCTAGAAAGAGATGTACATATTTGGTGGCTTGCATTAGACAAACGTACTGATGGATTTGTACAGACCTTTGCTGATTTCTAACATGAGATCAGTCACACAGACTTTCTACTAGACGCATGTGACTGGATGGAGATAAGTTCTTGGATCTAGTTCAAGGACGTAAAACCATGAGTATGAGGATAAATTTATTCTTTATTGCCTGTACGTTTGAAGAAACTTGATGATGAGGTAGCAGAAGTGTAACGGCTCATCCGATTCTAAAGGGTAGAACTTTGCACCCAATGCTTTGTTCACACCTTCAACACCGTCTCTCATCTGGTTGAATAGCGACAATGTTTGAATCTAACCTTGATGTGATACACCGTGTAAGGTCACATTCACAGTCTTCTTCACCTTGTAAGCTAAGTGCCATGAAGATGAAGTGAGATAAGAATGACAAGGGATACAGTTCATGAAATCATCTTAGGCATAGACTAGTTGAGAAAGTATCGGGCCACTTAGGGCTGTCACTAAGGGAGTTTACGGTTTGAAAAGGGAGTAGAACGATAGAGTTCTAAAGAATAAGGATTACTTTAGATAGTTTGGTACTCTCGGTAATCCATGAAGAATTGATGTTGGATAAGGGTTGTGTCCTATTTAGCCTCAATCTCCACAACCAAAGTTGGGAGAGGTGTAGACACTGGAGGGATTCATGTGGTCAATAAGTTAAAAGATGTGTTCCAGATCTTAACGGGTTTACACGCCCCAGATTATGCCATCTGAATGCAACTTCGAAATCTCAAAAGAGATATAGCCAGTTCGCTAACGTTCTACTATGATAGGTCGATCAAGGATCAGACAGTTGATTCAGATATCCCATTGAGGGCAGAAGGAGAGGAAAAAGGAGGAATAAAACAAAAAATTCCATTAAAATACTAGGCCACGAAGAACCAGATTTCTAGTACTGAAAACAAGGGCATGAAGACCTAGAGAAGAGTTCTAAAACCATCATGGGGATAATGACAAAATCAAAACAGTAAAACAAAAAGCAAGGATATCAACGAGGTAGGCCTCCAGGTAGCGTCGACCCACTACTTCTGCAAGGAATCGACATAGAAGAAAATCCCTCCCCCCCCAAGGTCACCACTGATCCTTATCATCAGCTGATACTAAAAAAAATTCTTCCTCAGAGTTCCAGTTCTCAACCTGCTTTTCCAGCTATTCCTTCATAAGATCCCATTGGGGAGTAACCCTCGCACTCTTTAAACACTGAGCCCTGCTGACTGATCAGGGTCTGAATCTTCGCCCGAAGAAAGAGAATTTTGCCCTGCTTTCTTTCATACTCGGATCCCTAACCAACACCTCCCAAGTCACAGCAAGAGGACCTCATCACCTCCCAACGATTGTAATATCCGAGTAGACAAATGGATTGGAAAGGCAGATGCATCTACGACTGGAAAATCATGGGCATCTATGACCGGCATAGTTCAAGGGTGAGGACGCCTCCTTCACTCTTTCATACTATAAAATTCTTCGTAGATGGCCGCTACTGAAAGTTTCTGGTTATTTCCTACAAAATATAATAAAAGGAGCGGGGAAAAGTAAATAACAGTACTAAATTTCACATCAGATATCCAAAGGAAAAAGACTCATCCCATATACGACTATGAAGCAGAGTTTCCCGACTCACCAAGAGGAAAACCCATCTCAGCCTCCTCGGAATGGTTAATGGCTCCTTCACCGATTCTTCCCCACCAAAGGATACCGGACAGGAAACCTAACAGAAAGACAACATATCAGAGGAAAGCAGCATAAATGATTCGCATTTTAAATTTACAAGATATCTTACCAACACAGAGAAAAATCAGGGAAAAAACAAAAGTCCCTCTAATCTTCATGAACAAGTATATCCTATTACAATGGTCTCGAAGGGCATGCTATCTTTGGTACTATTTAATGGCTCCTCAACTATCTGTTCGCCATCTCAGGAACGAATGTGATCAAATCCTTTTTTACTATCCAAGGGAGCAAAATAGTACGAAAACAAGATCTCACGTATACCAAAAGATATACCATGAAACTCACCCAACACCTAAATTGCAATTAAAGTTCGCTAAGTCAGAGGATGAGTTGAGAAGGAGAGATACTGAAATACGACGAAACTCAGCTATCAGGGTAGGTATTCCCCTTCTAAAGCCCGCTTCCAAGAATGCCTCGTAGATAGCTACCTCATCAGTCCCTCCATCATGAGGTCGTTCAAACCGAGTACGGCTCCGACGGTCCATAGACAGAGGCAGAGAAAACGCCCTCCGGATCTCCAGAATCTCATCCTCTAAAATATAGGAATGAGGTCCGTCTCCTACAAACCCCTAAGAATGATAACATCGCAGAGGAGGTGCCAGAACAACCTCGTGACCAGCTTCTGAAATGCTATCCCTTGAAGGAACATGATAAGAGAAGGGACTCCCAAAAAGTCGTCTAGGTTTCATGCGACCACCTACGAACAAGGCCGAGAAAGAACGAAATTTTGAAAAACTCCCAGTCCTTCGAAAATTCAGAGAATTGTGTTGAGTATTTAGTAAAGAAGTTCAAGGCCAAAAAAGACATATCTTGACGTGGAGAGGAAGCTCATGAATGTCAAGGACAGCTCACGTGACTTGTTGGGATTGCAGGACCACAAAGGTAGCCGTTTGCTTCTTCTTCTGAATAAAGTAAAAGCAACTGCAACTGCAGTTTGTCGGCTTCAGATTAAGCAGTTAAGCTCTCGTCTTAAATGAACCGTACGGAGGGAGCGTGAACTGCGGTGCATCCCAAGATCTTTTATGTCAAGTGTGAGTCTTTGTATTTAAAGGGACGTAGAAGTGAGAGATAGGGGAGATAGAGTAAGAAGAGAGAACATTTTTTCAAAGTATAAGCTTGTTAAGTGTTCTTGAGAGATTGTAAGCAAAGCTTTAACCAAGATAGGTACTGCAAAGACCTTGAGGTAAAAACACACTTGTAATCTCTGTATCTATTGGATTCCGGGAGGAGGTTCCCGGCCCAGACTAACACCCTCGTTAACAGGTGTAACTGGGTTATCACTCTGTGCCTTGCTGTGTTTTCTGTATTACTCTGCTCTTGGGTTCTGGTTTCTTTTTTTTGGTTGATGTCTCTTGGCTTTGTTCATAAATGAAATCTTGGTCTCATTACAGTGTAAGGTTCAGTCTTGGTGTGTGTGTGAAGTTCTCTACAAGCAAAGGAGACGTCCTAAGGTTGTGGCTCTCTCCACATATTGGTATCAGAGCTCAGGTTTTGAGTGTGGTTTTTTTTAAAGAAAAATCATGTCTTCATTAAGTTTGATGGCCATGGGATTACATGTTATGGAAGGAAAAATAGATCTTCAAGGGCTGAGTAAAGCTTTAGAAGAATCTGATAAAGTCAAAGAGAAATTTAGAGATCCGGATGAAACACCAGAAGAGAAGAAGGTTACAGAGGTAAAGGAAGAAGCTTTTGCTGAAAAAAATCAAGAAAGCCAGAATCACGATTTGTTTTGAGCGTCACCAATAGAGTTCTGAGGACGATTAAAAGGAGGAAACTGCTGCACGGATGCTGAAGGCTTTAGACAAGTTATATCTTGCTAAAGCACTCCCAAACCGTTTCTACCTTTAGCAGAAACTCTATGGTTTCAGAATGTCAGAGAATCTTTCTATTGAGAGCAACATTGATTAGTATCTTCACCTCATAACAGATTTGGAGAACATTGATGTTATAGTATCTGATGAAGACCAAGCTATATTGCTTCTCATGTCACTACCAAGACAGTTTGATCAACTGCGGGACACGTTAAGATATGGGACAGGAAGAACAACTCTCACGTTAGATGAAGTTGTTGAAGCAATATATGCAAAGGAGCTTGAAAATGGGTCAAACTCAAGAGGGTCAAAAGGTCAAGCAGAGAGCTTGTATGTCAGAGAGAGAGGAGATCAACGAGGAAGGTCAGAAAGTAGAGACAGACATTCAAGACAGTCTAAGTCTCGCTCAAAATCAAAGGCCAGGAAAGTTTGCTGGTCTTGTGGTGAAGAGGGACACTTCAAGGGTTCATGTCCTAGCAGAGGCAAGTCTCAGAACAAACCAAAGCACCATGGAAACATAAGTAGAGGAGAGGCTGCAATGGTAAAGGAAAACAAGAATGAAGCTGCAGGTTTATTTGTTCTAGAAGCTCTCTATTCAACAGACATAAATTATGAGAATGAATGGGTTTTGGACACTGGTTGCAGCTATCATATGACGTACAAGAATGATTGGTTTGAGACTTTGAGGGACGTCAATGCAGGCTCAGTACGCATGGGAAATAAGACAACATCAAAGGTCAAGGGAGTTGGAACAGTAAGGATCAAAAATGAAGATGGGTCCATGTTCCTGTTAACAGATGTCAGGTACATCCCTGATATGGACCGAAATTTGCTGTCAGTAGGAACTATGGAAGAGCTAGGATACAGTTTTGAGTCAAAGGTAGGGATCTTGAGTATCCATAAAGATAACAAGATCATCTTAAAGGGAAAGAGACATGATAAACTGTATCTACTACAAGGAAAACCAGAAACTGGTCAGGTTTATGCTACTGAGAAGAGAAGCGATGATACTATCCTTTGGCATAGAAGATTAGGGCACATGAGTCAGAAAAATCTCAGTCTACTGGTGAAGAAGGGTCTACTTGATAAGAAGAAGGTTTCAGTGCTGGATATGTGTGAAGACTGTGTATATGGGAAAGCGAAGAAGGTCAGTTTCTCTGTTGCAACACATGATACAAAGGACAAGCTAGACTATGTACACTCAGATTTGTGGGGAGCACCGAGTGTACCATACTCTCTAGGGAAGTGTCAATACTTCATCTCATTTATAGATGACTATACAAGAAAGACTTGGGTTTATTTCTTGAAACATAAAGATGAAGCATTTGATACCTTTGTGGATTGGTGTATCATGGTTGAGAACCAAACTGAGAAGAAAGTGAAGATACTGAGAACTGATAATGGGCTTGATTTTTGCAACACAAGGTTTGATAACTTCTGCAAGGAAAAGGGTATAGTAAGGCACAGAACGTGCGCTTATACGCCTCAACAAAACGGCGTGGCTGAGAGAATGAACCGAACTATACTTGAAAGGGTTAGAAGCATGCTGAGTGATTCAGGTTTACCGAGGATGTTCTGGGCAGAAGCTACTCAAACTGCAGTCACTCTGATCAACAAGACACCTTCCTCTGCAATCAAGTTTGAAATTCCAGACAAGAGATGGACAGGACGATCACCAGTGTACAGCTATCTGAGGAGGTTTGGTTGTGTATGCTTCAGTCACTCAGATGAAGGGAAGCTCAGTCCAAGAGAAAAGAAGGCAGTCTTACTGGGATATCCACCAGGGATTAAAGGATATAAAGTTTGGCTACTTGAAGAAAAGAAATGTCAGATTAGCAGAAATGTAATTTTCCAAGAGAATGCAGTCTATAAAGATGTTATTCGGAAAGGGAAACAAAGAGAAGATGATCAATCTGAGTTAGAAGAGATGGAAGAGATGGCATTTGATATTGACCTTGGAGAGACAAGTGATATCATCTCAGATGGAGATTTTCCGAGGGAAAATGCAGATGATAATCATGACACAGGAGATGCAGATAATGATCATGATGTAGAAAATGATCAAAACACAGGAAATGAACAAGGTGCACATGATGATCATGATTCAGAAAACGAGCAGGACTTGGAAGATAATACAAGTGAATCACCTGAGAGCTATCACTTGGTCAGGGACAGAGAACGCAGAACAGTCAGAGCTCCTAGAAGGTTTGATATTGAAGGGTACTTCAGTGAAGATACTGATGATGAAGAAAGCCATTTTGATACTGAGTCTCTGATTACTTCTGTTGAGGGTGACTCAAGAGAACCTGCTAACTACCAAGAAGCCAGAGATGATGAAGACTGGGAATTCTGGAAAGAAGGAATGAAAGAAGAAATGGATTCTCTACTGAGGAACCACACATGGACTGTTGTTGACAGACCTAAGGGGCAACGTGTGATTGGCTGCAAATGGATATACAAGAGGAAGATTGGAATTCCAGGGGTTGAGAAGCCAAGACACAAATCACGCCTTGTTGCAAAGGGCTATGCTCAGAAGGAGGGAGTTGATTACACAGAGATTTTTTCACCCGTGGTAAGACATGTATCCATAAGGATCTTACTTGCTATTGTGGTAGAAGAAGATCTGGAACTAGAACAGCTTGATGTAAAAACAGCTTTTCTACATGGTGAGTTGGATGAGAAGATCTACATGGAGGTACCTGAGGGCTTTGATGATCAGTTCAAGGAAGGACAAGTGTGTCTATTGAATAAAGCTTTATATGGTCTGAAACAGGCACCAAGAAGATGGAATCAGAAGTTTGATGGTTACATGGCAGAGCTTAACTTTACAAGAAGCTATAGGTATAGTTGTGTATATGTTAAGACATGTGAAGACGGTTCAAGAATCTACCTGTTGATTTATGTGGACGACATGCTAGTGGCTGCCAAAGACAAAAGGTTAATCTCAGAGCTTAAGGATAAACTTAGCAGTAAGTTTGAAATGAAAGATCTTGGTCCAGCAAAGAAAATCCTTGGAATTGAGATCAACAGAGACAGAGAAAATGAGAAGTTATGGCTGTCACAAGAAGGTTACTTGGAAAAGGTCTTGGAACTGTACAAGATGGACAAAGCAAAAGAAGTGATAACTCCTCTTGGTGCTCACATGAAATTTCGCTCTGCAACAAAGGAACAGCTATGTGACAATGAAGATTACATGAAGACGGTTCCATATGCAAATGCTGTTGGAAGTTTGATGTACTCTATGATTGGTACACGACCTGACTTGGCTTATCCTGTGGGAATAGTCAGCAGATTCATGGGAAATGCTATCAAGGATCACTGGTTAGGAGTAAAATGGATCATGAGATACATTAAAGGATCAATGAAGACAAGGCTGTGTTACAGAAAAGGGTCAGAGTTTGTGTTGAAAGGTTATTGTGATTCAGACTATGCTGCGGATCTTGATAAAAGAAGATCAATCAGTGGAGTAGTGTTTACACTAGGAGGGAACACCATCAGCTGGAGATCATCCTTACAGAAAGTTGTAACTCTTTCAACTACTGAAGCTGAATACTTGGCGATGAATGATGCAATCAAGGAAGCTTTGTGGCTTAAAGGTCTGCTAATGGATTTTGGATATGAACAGAGATGCGTGGAGGTGTTCTGTGACTCTCAGAGTGCCATTGCTCTGTCCAAGAACAATGTGTATCACGAAAGAACAAAACACGTTGATATCAAGTATCACAAGATCAGGGAAATCATTGAGAAGGGACTTGTGGAAGTGTTGAAGATCTCTACACTGTCTAATCCAGCAGATATTTTCACAAAGGTTGTACCAGTCAGTAAGTTTCAAGCTGCGTTGAACTTACTGAGAATCAAGACTGAGTAACCAAGCTCAGGCTCCGGGAACAGGAATCCAAGAAACTAGAGAAGGCTCACCTATCTTTATATCTTAGTTAAATTCGTCTTACTGTCTTGTTGATCTTTCTTTACTAGGTGGAGAATTGTTGAGTATTTAGTAAAGAAGTTCAAGGCCAAAAAAAGACATATCTTGACGTGGAGAGGAAGCTCATGAATGTCAAGGACAGCTCACGTGACTTGTTGGGATTGCAGGACCACAAAGGTAGCCGTTTGCTTCTTCTTCTGAATAAAGTAAAAGCAACTGCAACTGCAGTTTGTCGGCTTCAGAACAAGTAGTTAAGCTCTCGTCTTAAATGAACCGTACGGAGGGAGCGTGAACTGCGGTGCATCCCAAGCTCTTTTAGGTCAAGTGTGAGTCTCTGTATTTAAAGGGACATAGAAGTGAGAGATAGGGGAGATAGAGTAAGAAGAGAGAACATTTTTTCAAAGTATAAGCTTGTTAAGTGTTCTTGAGAGATTGTAAGCAAAGCTTTAACCAAGATAGGTACTGCAAAGACCTTGAGGTAAAAACACACTTGTAATCTCTGTATCTAGTGGATTCCGGGAGGAGGTTCCCGGCCCAGACTAACACCCTCGTTAACGGGTGTAACTGGGTTATCACTTTGTGCCTTGCTCTGTTTTCTGTATTACTCTGTTCTTGGGTTCTGGTTTCTGTTTTTTGGTTGATGTCTCTTGGCTCTGTTCTTAACTGGAATCTTGGTCTCATTACAGTGTAAGGTTCAGTCTTGGTGTGTGTGTGAAGTGCTCTACAAGCAAAGGAGACGTCCTAAGGTTGTGGGTTTCTCCACAAATTGGATATGTAGGGTGGATATAAAAAGAATCACCCCAGAGGTATATTTCCATTGAAACCCCTCATCTCCCATTTTAGAGATCCTTCCGAAACTATTTCACCAACAGATATGCTACCAGTGAGAAAAGGAAAATGATAGTTCCCGAATATCAAGAAATAAGTCAAGTTTCCTCTACGATAAAGTTAGACTTCAATTTTCATAATGAATTTATCACGCTAAGAGGGAAAGGAAAATCTGTGAGAAATTAAAAAGTGATGCAGCGTGGATCATTTACTATTGGCTTTTGGTGTTAATTGTTTTTTTTATGTTTTCTTTACGATAAGCATTACTTTAATAATACTAGAAGGATAATGACTTAAGACTTTAGGATAAAAGATCAGATCCTAATCCTGAGGGACTTAGGTCTTTTCTAATTAGTATATATAGTGATCTCTTGATTTGTGAGAGACACATTACTTTTGATTTATAATATTGGAGCTTTCAAGTTCTTGATCCTTGCATTCGGCTAGAACAAAGGTGCTCTCAACGAATTACAAGAGGACTTTGATCCTAGGAATTCTCAAACTAAATAGGATTCATTGTTTATCGTAGCCCAGGCTACATCAGTTGGTATCAGAGACTACAGCTTTAATTTTCTAAGTTAGAGCTCGATCCGTGTAACAATCAATGGCTCCCCGCAAAACTGGAAACGACGAGCAACAGGATGACTTCCGTCAGACACTCGAAGTTTTTCAGACAACTCTGCAGGAAGCCTTACAAACAGCAGTGATTAACGTCATGAATACCGTATTGGAGCAGCAACAACAACACTTTGAAAATCGTTGCAATCAACGACAACGTGTGCGTCAAGATGAAGATAATAACGATGATTTCGTGGACAACTTATTCGCGGGTCGTGAACATAGACAACATATTGAAGAACATCGTGGCAACAGAAATTTAGTCGATCGAGATCATCCACCACGTTGGGACTCAGGTTTTCGTCAAGAAATTCCAGAATTTTTGGAACCCTAAATCCCGAGGATTTTATTGATTGGATTCACATGGTGGAAGAAATTTTGGAATTCAAACAAGTTCCCCCGGATATGCGCGTTTCTTTGGTTATTACTCGATTCAAAAGCCGAGCAATGGCATGGTGTAAACAACTGAAAGAGTCTCGCCGACAATCGGGGAAACCACGCATCGAAACTTGGGAATGGTTACTAAAGCATATGCGCCGCAACTTTCTTCCGTACAACTATGAACGAACCTTGTATAACAAGTTACAAAATCTGAGACAAGGGAATCGTTCCGTAGAAGAGTATGCAACGGACTTCTTCAACTACTCGGCTCGTGTTCCAACAGCCAAATCAGAGTCACATATGATTTCGAGGTTTATTGGAGGGCTTAGGCCTCAACTCCAGAACGCCTTGCAGCAATTCAACCCCTCGTCGGTCTCCAAAGCGCATCAACGAGCGGCAGCAATGGAAGTACAGCTTCGTTCCTTTTGGACGTCAGGATCATCAAGGCCCCACGGACAACAAACTTCTTTCAGCGAAGGTACATCTACACCTTTGGTGGATACGCAAGGAACTCGTCCCGACACCACCAAACATGGCACCGGAACAGAGTCCATTGCAACTTCTCGACCAGCAAGAACTAACGCCCTAAGGTGTTTTTCTTGCGGAGAGCGAGGTCACATTCAGACGGCATGTCCAAAACAACAACGACGAGGTTTAGTTGTCCAGGAAGGCGAAGATGTGGAACCTAAATTCGATGATTATGAGTCGGATTCTCCACTTGACAATAACAAAAATGTCATCCACGGTGATTCAGGAACAACGTTAGTGTTGCGTCGTAGTTGTCTACTACCACGAGCTACACAGGAGTCATGGTTACGATCCAACTTGTTTCGTTCAACTTGTACGATACAAGGGAAAGTGTGCAAACTGATTATTGATTCCGGGAGTTGCTCAAACGTCATATCCCAGGAAGCTGTACGCAAACTTGGCCTCAAAACAGACCCTCACCTAGCACCTTACAAGCTTGCATGGTTGAACAATGACACTGATCTCTTTGTGTCACGACAATCATTGGTGGCTTTCTCTATTGGTTAGTATGAAGATAAAGCTTTGTGTGATGTGGTTCCAATGGACGCGTGTCACTTACTTCTTGGCCGACCGTGGCAATATGACAAGGACGCTTTGCATAAAGGGCGATCAAACACGTACAGTTTTCTCTCGGGCACTCGTACGATAACTCTGCTACCTTCTAAAGCACAGTGTGAAGCCGACGTACCAGTTGCTGTTCATAAGCAAGCACCGTCTACACAGACTCTGATCGTTCTCCAGAAAACAGCTTTTGAAGCTGAGTTAGCTACCGCTCCAACCGTTTTGGCTTTAGTCTCCAGGCCTTTGCTTGCTGCACACGCAATAACAGTTCTGGATAGCTTCACAAATCTCATGGCCGAATTTAGTGACGTTTTTCCTACCGATCTCCCTAATGGATTACCTCCTTTAAGGGATATTCAGCATCACATTGACTTGGTCGCTAACGCTGTCTTACCAAATCGACCGCATTATCGTATGAGTCCACAAGAACACGACGAGCTCCGTCGTCAAGTAGAAGACTTACTGCACAAAGGACACGTCCGCGAGAGTTTAAGTCCAACTGCGGTTCCAGCCCTGCTCATACCCAAGAAAGATGGTTCGTGGCGAATGTGCGTCGATAGTCGGGCGATAAACAAAATAACAGTCAGATATCGTTTTCCGATTCCAAGGTTGGATGATCTTCTTGATCAAATTGGCCACTCTACCATTTTTACTAAGCTTGATCTTAAAAGTGGTTACCATCAAATATGGATACAACCTGGAGATGAGTGGAAAACAGCGTTTAAAACGGGAGAAGGGTTATTTGAATGGCTCGTTATGCCTTTTGGTTTATCGAATGCGCCTAGTACTTTCATGAGGGTTATGGATCAAGCTTTGCGCCCTTTTATTGGTAAATTCGTCGTCGTATACTTTGACGACATACTTATATTTAGTACGTGTCTACAGAGTCATCTCGAGCATATTAAAGACGTCCTTAGTGTGTTGCGTCGCGAAAAGCTGTTCGCAGCAAGTCAGAAGTGTGTTTTTGGGGCGGACGAGGTACTCTTTCTCGGCTATATCGTGTCTAACAGAGGACTTGAGGTGGATCCAAGTAAATTTGAGTCCATTCGTTCTTGGCCCACGCCAACAACCATTACTGTGGTTCGCAGCTTTCACGGTTTAGCTTCGTTTTATAGACGATTTGTTCACCACTTCAGCAGCATCACTGCTCCATTGACCGATTGTATGCGGGGGACAACTTTTGTCTGGACTACTGCGGCAAACGGGGCTTTTGAAACAATCAAAGTTAAACTCACGACGGCCCCAATACTGGTCTTACAAGATTTTACTTTGGTCTTTGAGCTACATTGCGATGAGTGCAAGCTCGGCATTGGAGCTGTGTTGAGTCAACAATGGAAGCCTGTCGCCTTCTTTAGCGAGAAAATTTCTGGATCTCGCGCAAGATATAGTACGTACGATGTGGAGTTCTACGCTATCGTCCAATCAATAAAGCATTGGCGACACTATCTATTTCACCAGGAATTTATCTTGTACACCTATCATGATGCTTTGAAGCATTTGGGAAGTCAGGATAAGATTTCGGCAAGGCATGCGTCGTGGATTACGTTTCTACAGCAGTTTACATTTGTTATTAAACATCAATCGGGTAAAACTAACAAAGTGGCCGATGCGCTCAGCCATCGGCATTCACTCCTTGCTACCTTACACGTCGAGGTGCCTGGTTTTGCTTCGTTTGCGGATCTATATCCGGAGGATCCGTTCTTTGGTCTGATTTGGCGAGATCTTCAGCACCATCACAACGTGGAATATATCTTGCTTGACGGGTTTCTGTTCGTGAGAACCGTCTTTGTGTTCCACAGTTCAGCCTTCATCTTCAGCTCATTAAAGAACTTCATGAAGAAGGTCATGTAGGGCGCGATCGTACGTTTCAACTCGTGGCTTCTTCCTACTTTTGGCCCACTCTCCGTCGCGATGTCATGCGCTGGGTGGAAAGATGTGTCGTGTGTCAAAAGTCCAAGGGACATGCTTCAAACAGTGGCCTTTACTTGCCATTGCCGATTCCGACACAACCTTGGACTGATATTAGCATAGACTTTTTCCTTGGTTTACCTCGTACGCAGCGTGGGAATGACTCTATATTCGTTGTGGTGGATCGTTTTTCAAAAATGGCTCATTTTGTGCCGTGCAAAAAGTCAACGGACGCTCTTCAAGTAGCTCAGCTTTTCTTCTGTGACATTTACCGGTTACATGGTCTTTCTTTGTCCATCGTATCTGATAGAGATTCTCGATTTCTAAGTCACTTTTGGAGATCTTTGTGGCGATTGTGGCGTACAAGCCTTGACATGAGCTCTTCTTACCATCCGCAATCTGATGGACACACCGAGGTTATTAATCGGTCGCTTGGTGATTTATTGCGTTGCTTGGTGGGTGACAATATCAAGACGTGGGATACAATTTTGTGCAAGGCAGAATTCGCTTTTAACCATGCAATCAATCGGAGCACTGGTTTTTGTCCATTTCGCGTTGTATATGGACTTATTCCTCGCGGTCCCGTGGATCTTGGTCTCGCACCGGATTTAACTCGAGAGAATGTTCAAGCTTCGGAGTTGGTAGGATCGCTATCTCATATTCGTGCTCAGGTTCATGATAATTTGCAGGTGTCGTCCGCAAAATACAAAGCTTCTGCCGACAGACATAAGAAGGATCTCCAATTCAAAGTTGGTGATTTTGTTTGGGCTGTATTAACCAAGGAACGTTTTCCGCCTGGTACTTATAATAAGTTGAAGGCGCGCAAGATAGGTCCTTTGGAGATACTCGAGAAGATGAACGCTAACGCCTACAGGGTGCAGTTACCGCCCGATGTTAAGTGCTCGGACGTCTTCAACATCAAGCACCTTGTTCCTTACATTTCGCAAGACGAACCTGAAGATTCGGGGTCGAATCTTTCTCTACCTCGGGTGACCTGATGCAGCGTGGATCATTTACTATTGGCTTTTGGTGTTAATTGTTTTTTTATGTTTTCTTTACGATAAGCATTAGTTTTAATAATACTAGAAGGATAATGACTTAAGACTTTAGGATAAAAGGTTAGATCCTAATCCTTAGGGACTTAGGTCTTTTCTAATTAGTATATATAGTGATCTCTTGATTTGTGAGAGACACATTACTTTTTATTTATAATATTGGAGCTTTCAAGTTCTTGATCCTTGCATTCGGCTAGAACAAAGGTGTTCTCAACGAATTACAAGAGGACTTTGATCCTAGGAATTCTCAGACTAAATAGGATTCATTGTTTATCGTAGGCCAGGCTACATCAAAAAGTAATGGAGTCGGGGCTTGATATGTTATCTGTTTGAAGTAGCGCCGACCGATACCACGCAATGGTTGTCGATCGACACTCCGTTAAAAATCAAGAGAGTGACTTATCTAAACCCTAGAGTTTGTGTTCAGAACAGCGCTTCACTAAAACTCTTAACATTCTGTTAGTTTGCATTACCTAGTCTACGTGAGATTTTCCCTAAGTCTTGTCCTTCCTAATAATCTTAATAAACTAAACCAATCTTTTATTTACTATTCATAAATCAATACTTTCATCTAGCTTTATTTCAAAGCAATAAATTTATTGTGTGATCTTAGAGTCTTTGTGGATCCGATCCCTAAGTACTAAACAAAACCTCGTATTTGAAAGCGTAAAAACTAGTTCATAGGGTTAATTAGAGAGTGCATACTAAAAGCTATATAAAGCCTTTTTACAATCCTCTATACCAACCTCCAGATCAATAACTCATGCTTCTGGAAGTGACAATGAATCCTACAGTAGATTACGACAAATTCACATGACTTTCATCTGTCAGACAGCTATATATGCCCATTGTAGCATCTTACTGCTTAGAATTCGTGGCATAGACCAGGACCGTCGACTAAAAAAAGAAATCAAGTATCCACTATAGTGCAACTATAGACCCCATCACATCAGGCTACACCATTCTAATCAGATTACTGGAAGGCTATTTTCCCTCAAGACCATGTTCCAAGAAATGAATCTCGTTATCCACTGAAATGCCAGAGTAAGATCAAAAATCCTTCACGATAATTGATCTCATCAGGCTTCGTGCGTGGAAAAACTTGTAAAATAACAATCATTCTTTGATTACTTACGACTAGATCTTTACTCTCGGGTTCATACATAGTCCAGGAAAGAATAACCAAGATAGTACACTAAAGAAGCGAAGTCCTATTCACGATAAACCTGATGAGAAAGAAAGACTTCGGTTGACGGAAGTGCCCAAGTTATCTCCGAATGCACCTATGAATTCAAAAGATAAGAGGAAAACTGTAGGGGATAAATACTCCAAAAAGATATTACTCATTCTTTCGAGCAGGAGGACTTGATCTCTGCCTAGATAAATCTTGACTCAGACCCGGCTCAATCCTTGCCTTCGGGTGAAATGGAAAACTTGTACTAAAAAGGGATTCTCCATATTTTGGAAGTCTTTGACCTAATTCTGAGTAGGTACAACCAATATAAGGAGGACCCAAATCCCATAACAAGGGATTTACTATTCTATACTAAAAATTAGAGCTTGGCGGATAGACAAAGGGTTCATGTACCACATGTTGTAGTTCCGACTCTAAAGATCAATATAACAATACTTTTGATCTCTTTTCTTGCTTATTAACTACCCACTTAACGTTTCAGTAGTACTAACAAATTACCTGCACAAAATTACCCTAACAAAATCCACCAAACGTTTTCCAGAAGTTTGCAAATCATTATTTTGTTTCCTTGAACTAGCATCTCGTTGCTGCGAAGTATTCCTCGCTCAGTTACTTCCACCAACTATGCTGTAAGGGTTACCCATTTCCTAGGAGAGGCTCGACAAAGAATATTAATAACTGAGACCGTGGATTGAAAATTGCTCTTGACACACTTCATATCAGCTTTTTTCACACGCATTCCATCTGAGACTGTTTCATCAGGCTTCACTTTGAGAAAAAGTGGCTCATTACGCTGAATCAACATTGTTGACATTGCTTTTTTTTCCTGATCCTCCATTGATGGTAGTTAAATTTTCTTCAGCTCATTACCTAGCAATAAATCTTCCTCCATAAGCATCAACTCATTCCCAGTTATTTCTGATCCATATTGTCACCGATGACATGGTCATCATCAGTAAAATCTCTTGTAACGATAGCATAATATGGAGGAATTATTTCCTGTTCAGAATTCATGTGATTGGCAGCATCCATAAGAGATACATCAATGATAATGCTAGAACTAATCATGAAACTTACGTTGGCATCGACATTATAAGATAGGAGTTGATTCTCTTTAACACCTTCAGCATGTAAAGTATCAGCAGGTGATAACTGCAAAGAAAATTGCATAGCTTTATCAGCCATATGATCTGTTTCCCCTATGGAATAGTGGCCCTTCTCAACGCTCACAGCCTGTTTTTCCCTTCTTTTAGCTTTCCAAACACGATCGAAGAAAACAACCCCTGGGCTTAAGAATCCAAAACGAGAGAACCTCAGGGTTGAAACTGAAAGCAAAACAATATAACCCCCAGGTTTTGATGGTTAGAACAACCTCCAAGTTAGCACTCCATCAAAGCTAAAACAACCACTGAGTTTAAAAATCAAGTGCAAACTTTCCTTTGTGAACTAGATATCAACTCCTTAGAACCTCCGGATTCTCACAGATAAAAACACAATTCCTCCAGGAACTGAAGACTAGTTCCTAAGAACTTCCTGGTTCTCAAAGACGCAAACTAAAAATCCCTTTGGTAACCAAAGTTCAAAATGTTGATTCTAGTGAACGGAGGAAAGTCAATAAACCCTAAATTTCTTTGAGGTCCCGGATTCCCTGCGTAATCACATGAATACGAAAAATACACAATAAAAAGTTATCGAAAGAGATTGCATAGATGCATTTTATTGATTAAGACGAAGTAAAATTACAGAGATTCATGAAAAAACAAGACGGACGGAAATTCGTCAACAATGGATAACAGAAGAAACAAAATAGTAAAACGTTCTAAGTATCAAACTCGCTAATTTAGCTGCCTAGATCCTAAGTTCTACTAAAACTAACAATAACTTCTCCGAAAACACAATATTGTATCCCCTTACTCTTTATCTTGGCTCCTCTTTTTATTAGTCTCCAAGGCGGGTTGTCATTCCTTTTCTGCCCCCGATTCGAGTTTATCTTCTGCGGAAATCTTCCTTATCTTCTCGATTTTACATAATTATCTTGAGAGTTGACAATTATCTTCTTTTTCCATTTATAATCTGCGGAGATCTGGTAGACTGTTATTGAAATCGGTTTCATTGTCGTCTAAGATCGTAAGTGGACTTTTATCTCGTTTTAGATTCTTTCAGGCCGTTTTCCGGTTTTAGCAATTTTACAATTTCTTTCGAGAAATAGTCCTTCATACGTTTACACGATGTTGGTTCCGAAAAAAAAAACCAATCACATAATTGATACAAAGTTGGTCTCTAAGTTAACTGTTGTCTTTTTACACGATTGACTTGAATTTTTGGTGAGAGAACAAGTTTTACTATCTTTATCGTAAACTTTAACGGAAACTCCAATCGAGATAAAAAGAGAGTTAGCAAAGATTGGACATAGAGGATGAATAAGATGGTGTGGTCTAGTCTCCCATGGGCGACTAGACATTTTTGAGTGTCTAGTCGCGCATGGGTGACTAGACTATGCCCTGTGTCTAGTTGCCCATGGGCGACTAGACTATGCTCCGTTTCTAGTTGTCCATGGGCGACTAGACTATGCTCAGTGTCTAGTTGCCCATGGGGGACTTGACAATGCTGCTTGTCTAATCGCTCATGGGCGATTAGACAGTGTTGCTTTTCTAGTAGCCCATGGGCGACTAGACAGTGTATGTGGTTCTTCATTGTCCCAAACTTATTCTCTATGAATATTCCGAATGAATTTCCTTTGGAGGATAGTCTTAGCAATCCTGGACGTTGATTACCAGATTACCGTTTTTGACCCGAACAGTTAGCCCCCTAGCTCGTTTGTTTCAAGTGCGGCTCTTGCGAGTGAGTTATGTGCGTTTCATTGGACTCTACGACTAAGATTTTTTTTGGGAAAATAATCCCAAATATTTTATCGATTATTTTAATTGTGGGAAAATTATTATAAGCATAGGACCTTCGCCCCTTATTCATTCTACACTTTTCTAACTTTTCATCATTTCTTTCTTGAGAGCTTTTTTTCAAATCAATATGACTTCCTCTCAAGATGAGCAAAAAAGGAATGAAGCTAGGATGGGAGCTGCCCTTCAGGAGAATTCGTCGAATTCTCCTTCTCCCGGTAGCATTCCAACTCATGTGGCTGAGTACCTTGCTTTTAGGGAGGACCTGACACGCCATGATTCTGAGGCGGTGGGCTCCGTTCATGTTGATCCAACGGATCACTCCGTCCCGCCTGTTTCCCTAAACCCCGTTGCCAAGTTGCCATCTTCCTCTCCGATAGTTCCTATAGGTGGAGTGACTTCATCAGAGGTTTCAGCACAGCCGAAAGGTTCTTCTTTGAGTCCGGGTTAACTTTGATTCCACAATACGTGACTAGATATCCGAGGAACTTCCCTGATGCCACTGAAAACCTGCATTTGGCCGGGTTTAGTTTCATGTTATGCATGCTTAGTCATCAAAACATTTCTACAGGTGGGCGACATGACCACGTCCTTCGAGAGATTTTACGAACATATCATCGATAAACTTCCATAGTTTTCTTATGAGATTCTCGTGAGAACATGCGGTTTACGAGTTGTTGGTAAGTCACGCCTTCTTTCTTGAGACCAAAAGGCATTATTTTATAACAGTAAGTGTCGCGATCTGTGATGAATGCATTTCCTCGCGATCATCTGGATTCATCATAATTTGATTGCATCTCGCGAAAGTGTCCATGAAAGATAGGAGTTTGTTCCCCTGGCGTAGCTTCTACCAAGCGATCAATGTGTGGTAATGGGAAGATATCTTTAGGACATTCCTTTTTAAGATCAGTGAAATGAACGCAAACTAGCCACTTTCCATTTTTACTTTTGACGACAACGGGGTTTGAGAGCCAGTCTGGGTATCTGGCCTCAGATATGGATCTGAATTTGAGGAGTTTATTGACCTAGTCATTGACTGTGGTGGCGCGTTCTGGTCCCAACTTTCGTCTTTTTTGTTTCACGGCTTTGAAAGTTGGGTCGACGTTGAGTTCGTGACATGTTATCTTGATGTCGATCCCTGGCATGTATTCCATAGCCCAAGCGAACGTGTATAGGTTCTTTTTCAGACATGATATAAGCTCCGTTTTCAAGGGCTTGCAAAGGTTAGTGTTGATTTCAATGCAACGCTGAGGGAATTTCTCACCGATACTGACACAACGGGTTCAAAAGTTGGTTGGCGCTTTTATTCTAAGACCTCGGCTTTCCGTAATTTCCAAAATATCTTTGTTTCATCTTGTTCTAGGGCGTTTTCGATTGGAAGTTGGTTTCTTTTTCTTTTTTGACAGAATTTTTGTTCCCTTCAATTACGCCGCAAAACAGACTTGCAATATTTTTTGATCTCCCCAGACAGTTTTGATTCCAGAGGTAGTCGGAAATTTGACACACATGTGGTATGTCGAAGGTATAACTTGCATGGACTTTAGCCATGTATGCCCATGGATGCGTTGTACAATGCAAGGAGAATGAAGACTAAAAATTCCATGACTTTGATTATGCTCGTAGCTTTAACCGCAAGGTTAATCCCACTATAGGGATTAGACTCTATGTGATTTCAGAGAGCTTGATGTTCTTTCTCTTGACGGTATCTTTAAAAATAATATCGACCGTGCTTCCAGTGTCGACCAATACTCTTGCGACATCTATACTCGATAACAAGGGATTGTTGTGAGAGTTGGCCTGATCCTCCATTGCTCTATCCTTGAAAGAGATAGAAGTGTTGTCTGTTTGGTTAGCCATGCCGCTTCCCGATCATTTTGTGATTGTAGTGTTAGAGATGCCAACCCCCTCCTTCTAGCACCAAACCGTTGGAACTAAAATTCACACTGTCGATTTTAGTGAATGGAGGAAATTCAAGAAACCCTAACTTTTCTTAAGGTCATGCATCCCCTGCGTAAACATATGAATACGAAAAAGAGACAATAATAATGAAACGCCCCAACCGCCCCTACCGGTGAGTCACCCATCTCTCTATCGGGCTCGTGGGCCCCACCCCTGTCCGACGGTCGGTGCGTTAACCGGGAGGCTCGAAAGTCATGATATACTGTCCCTGCAATCACCACCTGACATTTCCCCGTGTTTTGGCCTCACTTGCACGGTATCGCGAATCACTTCCTCATAGGTCACCCATCATTTCACTACTCCAGCCCAAGCACGCTTAACTCTGGAGTTCTAAACGGATGTGTGACGGAAAAGGTAAGTCAACTTTGGTGACATAGGTAGCCAAATCAATTCTCTTAAGCCTTTTCACATATCACAACTCGGGATGTTACAATTTACCCCCTCTCAAAGAACGCAACGCCCTCGTTGCGGCCCACGACAGGTCTCAAGACGCCTCTCGGGTCAGAACCGAGATGGCTAACCAGCTCTGATACCATTTGTAACGCCCCAACCGCCCCCTACCGGTGAGTCACCCATCCCTCTATCGGGCTTGTGGGCCCACCCCTGTCCGACGGTCGGTGCATTAACCGGGAGGCTCGAAAGTCATGATATACTGTCCCTGCAATCACAATCCAACTTTTCCCCGTGTTTTGGCCTTATTCACACGGTATCGCGAATCACTTCCCGATAGGTCACCCATCCTTTCACTACTCCAGTATAAGCACGCTTACCCTGGAGTTCTAAACGGATGTGTGATGGAAAAGGTAAGTCAACTTTGGTGACATAGGTAGCCAATTCAATTCTCTTAAGCCTTTCCACATATCACAACTCAGGATGTTACAATTCACCCCCTCTCAAAGAACGCAATGCCCTCGTTGCGCCCCACGACAGGTCCCAAGACACCTCTGGGGTGAACCGGGACGGCTAACCAACTCTGATACCACTTGTAACGCTCCAACCGCCCCTACCGGTGAGTCACCCATCCCTCTATCGGTCTCGTGGGCCCGAATTGTAACATCCCGAGTTGTGATATGTGGAAAGGCTAAAGATAATTGATTTGGCTACCTATGTCACCAAAGTTGACTTACCTTTTCCGTCACACATCTGTTTAGAACTCCAGGGTTAAGCGTGCTTATACTAGAGTAGTGAAAGTATGGGTGACCTATCGGGAAGTGATTCGCGATACCGTGTGAGTGAGGCCAAAACACGGGGAAAGGTCGGATGGTGATTGCAGGGACAGTATATCATGACTTTCGAGCCTCCCAGTTAACGCACCGACCGTCGGACAGGGGTGGGGTCCACGAGCCCGATAGAGGGATGGGTGACTCACCGGTAGGGGCGGTTGGGGCGTTACAAATAAGATATCGAAATAGCTTGCAGAGAGGCATTTTATTTATTAAGACAAAGTTAAGTAACATAAATTCACAAAAAACAAGATGGATGGAAATTCATCAACAGTGAAGAACAGAAGAAACAAAACAATAAAACGTTCTAAGTATCAAACTCGCTAGCCTAGCCGCCTAGATCCTAAGTTCTCTTAAGATAGCAATAACTTCTCCCAAAACCTAATTTTTGTATCCCCTTCGTCTTTGTCTTGTCTCCTCTTTATATAAGTCTCAAAGGTCGGTCGTCTTTCCTTTTCTGACCCTGACTCGAGTTTATCTTATGCGGAAATCTTCCTTATCTTCTCGATTTTCCATAACTATCATGAGACTTGACAATTATCTTATTTTCCGTTTATCCTTTGCGGAAATCGGGTATTGCTATCGGGTTCATTCTTGCAATTGGGTTCATTCTTGTCTAAGATTATAATTGGGCTTTTATGCGTTTTAGATCCTTTCGGGCCATTTTTTTCGATTTTAGTGATTATTACGATTTCTTTTGGAGAAATCATCCTATATACGTTTACTCGTTGCTGGTTCTGCAAAATATTAAACCAATCAAGTAATCAAGAAAATTTTGGTGTTTAAGTTAACTGTTGTCGTTTTACACGAATGACTTGAACTTTTGGCGAGAAAACAAGTTTTACAATTTTGATCGTAAACTTTGACGAAAACTCCAATCGAGACGAAACAAGAGATGTCTTAGCAAAGATAGGACATATATGATGATGAAGATGGTTTGTTTTAGTCGCTCATTGGCAAATAGACATTGTTGAGTGTCTAGTCGCCCATGGGTGATGATGTGCTCAAATTTCCAGTAGGGCAACTCTCTTAAATAAGAGATCAATTGCAGTACTTAAGGATCGTATCCACAGAGACTCGATATCTAACACAATAAACTTGAGTTTCAGACTACGCTAGGTCAGATAATATATAGAGCAATAATAAAGCAAGTGAATCATGGACTTTGTTGTTTGATGGAAGGATGGGTGCTAGACTTAGGTACTCAAGCAATGGACTATAGAGGATATAAGCTAAGGGTATCAATCCTAGAACTCAATATCTAACGGTAAAGACGACCAGATCTCGCCGTGAGTCTAATCTATTGACTAAGTCCTTGTTCCAACTCTCTTATGTGAACTTGGAATGATTGTCGATCGATTCTATTGAACTAGCATCGATCCATGGTTTCTTAAGTCAAGCATTACGAACTAATTTAATATGTTCACTAAGTTAATTAAAACAGCTCTCACATGTATCTAACAACCTATCTCAGCAGGATCCAGTTCAGGTAATAGACCATGCTCTCGCGTGCGCCTAACTATCCTATGATTAGGTTTCTAGTTAATTACTCTAGAAGCAAGTGACATGCGTGTTTTTATTGTTCTAGGATGGTATAAATATCCTAAATAAATCACTATCAAATTAACCCTAGTCTTCAACACACACTAGTACTCTTTCCAAAAGAGATCAGGTGTAGTACCTAGGGATTGAATACACATTGAGCAATGGCACACAATAGATTTCTTATTTTTAAAGATTAAGCTAGGTGAATATATATATATCGGTGGCAAACAATCACTTAAGGAAAGATTCCTTATCAAGAAGTAGAGATGCAATATGGAAATATGCTAATAATGCAAATATATAAATAATGCAAATATGGAAATAATCTAATAAACTAAATTAATGCAAATGTAAATATGCTAGATCTAGGGTTCAAGCCTAATGGATTATAGTAGATATAAAGCATAGATATTTAAATATAATAGGACTCAAATATTAACTATTCTGACCTTTTTAACTCCAACTCTCGTATGTGAGCAAAACGAAAGACCATCGATCGACGGCTAAGGACTTATGTCGATCGACGGTAAAATCAGGAGGAAGTGTAAACAAAATTTGATAAGTCCACTAGAATTATTAGACCAGCTCTCGCATGCGCCTAGCAGCCTAGTTCAATGGAGTATATTTTGGCACAAAACCTACTCTCGTAGTCGTCTATGTCCTACTTTTGAGATCTTAGTTAGCTACTCTAGAATGAAACCATTAAGCACAACTCAATTAATGGATATTAACTTAAATAGCAATCCTATTTTTGGGCTAATCCATGATTGCTATCATTCAACACTAAATCTAGTTTATGACTACTCAGACATAATCAAAGAAAGAACAATAGTCTCAATAGAGTGCACAGATAAAATACTCAGGTTCCAATACAAATCCCCCTAAGGAGTTATGAATCTTCTCCCCTAAAAACCTAAACTATAAAGCTTGGTGAGTTGTGTCAAGCTTTGCCTACGATTGTACTTGCACACTCTGCATGCTCTCAATACATGCACATAAATAAAAAAAACATAAAACCTAGGTCAAAACTCGTTTAAGGCATTCTTGTCATTTGTCTGCTAAACTTGGGCTTTTCAATTGGCTGTCCTGCGAATTGGGCATCGATTGATGGAAAGTGTGCAACATCGATCAATCTTGGTCTTTCATCATCAGTCGACTCCAAGGTTGTGTTGTCGATCAACGACAGTCTTGTACTTGGACTCCTCAAATAGTCAGCTACGGGTACTTCTCCTCTAAATGCTCCAAAAGGTCCAAGTATCTCCAAAACATCCCTGGACCAGTAAATACTCAAAAACATATTCTACACACACATCATAGATCCTAAATATAGCTTAGAACATGGCCTAAAACTTGTAATAAATAGGCTATATCAACTCCCCTAAACTTAACCTTTTGCTTGTCCTCAGGCAAACTAAGCTCGTGAAAGAGGTTCTGAAAAGCGGAGACTCCTATAATGTCTAAGTATAACTGTCACTTTACTTTGTTGCAACCACATCCTATCAAGTCAATCACAAAGAAACTTTATATACCCTATCCTAATATAGCAACCAAATACAGTCTACCAACAACTTAGCAAATACTACTATGACTCACCGATCTACAAATTTCATTTCTTTGCATAAAATAAAGTGTAAGCTTTACCTGGGAGTATCGATCAAATGACACATGGAATCTACCTCTTCAAGTATCTGAAAAACTAGGCACAAAGTCTTCTCTTATTCCTTTCTTCCCCATTTTCTCTATGAAAACTTAATGGACAATGATGCTGATACAATCCATCTTGCCATCTCATTTTCGATGTTCATCTTCTTTTCTTTTTCTTTTCTTTTTTTTTTCTTTTGCTTTTTTGGCAAAGTTGTATGCGAATAGTAGGGTCATCGGTAATGTACCTACCCCTCGCTTCCAACAATGTGTGATCGTTCCGCCGAATTAGAATAATGGGGTCAAAGGTAATTTACCTACCCCTCTATATCTCGAGAAGTCATCTCAATCTTTTAAGCTATTAGGTACATTCTGAAGAGAAAGAGAGAAGGAAACCAAAGGTGCAATGACTTGTACCTACAGACTTGCAGAAGGAATTCGATCCAGTATATACCAAGCCCCATAGAAAGCAAATAATGTAAGGATTAGTGTTGGAATTCAGCTTCGGTTCCTTCAAACTTTCTAAGCAAGTGTGATATAGTGGCATGATGATCCACTTTGGTATCTCTAGTAATCTCTACAACAAACATCTAAAAATGGTGCTTCTTGATCAATAATAAATCTTGATCAAAGTCAGCTTCTTGACTCAATAAAACTTTTTGAAAAACTTATATATATATATATATAGAAAATAAAACTCAAAACAAATCAACTAGCATTAGCGAATCTCCCCCCATACTTAAATTACACTTTCCCAAGTGTAATCTGCCCCAGATTGTTTAGGAAAAATTAAATCATAAGTAAAAGATGAAGTAGAAAAACTCGATATAAAATTCTGTAGAAGAGTATCAATCGATGGTAGGCATACGTGGTCGATCGATGGTCACGATCCAATGTGGACTGATGGTACCTCTATGGTGTCGATCGATGGTGACTCAAAAGTCTATAAAACAAAATAAAACTCGAAATAAGTAGTAGTATAAGTAAAAACAAAATAAAAGCTTACTAAATAGTGGGTTGCTCCTACTCATCGCTTGGTTATAGTCTTAAGCTCAGCGTTGTGAACTCTCTGACTAGTATGAAGTTGGATCAATATCTTGGAAATAAGTGTCTACATCTTCTTTGCTCCTCTGAAACCACGTACTGATGAAGCTTCTTATTGCCTCACCTTCTCTGGTTTTCTCATTCCGTTTAACTGTTTTGAAAAAGTCCATTGAATGCATCCCTTTTTGTAGTTTCTCAATAATGCAATGTAGCATTCTAAGTCTGACAGCTGTAGTGTCTGACAAATCTTCCAATTGCTGAGAAATATCTTCCTTCATCAGGCTCTAAGAAAATGCAATCACATGAAACCTATCTTCCAATTCTTTTTTTCTGCTGCCATCTTCTGTTTGTGGTCTTCAGTGTTGATCGATGGCCTGCTGGTGCCGTCAGTCGATGCTCGGTTTTCTGACCAAATCGCATGTTGTCTCTTCACAGTATCCAAGTCTTGCCTCATCTCATCCATGCGTACAATCAAACCGGTGAGGCTGGTGTCTATAGGATAGTAGGCATCATCCAACCTCTTGTAAAAATCATCTAGTGACATATCTTGAATTCTGTAGATTGCATTCACTATATCATCACTCTCTTCCTTGTTGCTTTTCCATCCTATAAACAATTCGAACCAGCCTTGAATCCAATGTTAGTTTCTTTATTAACTCCGAAGGCAGTTCAGGCACTATTACATCTTGATCTGTTAGGAACTTCCCGAATTGAGATACTTGGAACACATTGTGAAATGCTTCCATCTCGGTTGGCAAGTTCAACTTGAAAGCAACCAGACCAACTCTTTCAATGATTCTAAATGGCCCTAGTACTTCAGATCAATCTTTCCTTTTCTTGAGACTCTTGCTCATCCGTTGAACGTGATCATCTTTAGATACACCAGATTGTCTACTACAAACTCAAGGTCCTTTCAATGCTTGTCTCTATAGCTCTTTTGTCTATCTTGGGATTCCTTCATTTTATCATTCAAGAATTTGATCTTCTCAATAGTTTCTTCCACTATGTCTAGTCTCATTATGATGCGCTCCCACACTTGGGTCCAGAACATGGGTGTTCGACATGGCCGCTCATACAATGATTCCTATGGCGACATTCCAATGCTTCTATGGAAGCTATTGTTGTAGGCGAATTCAAGCAAAGTCAAATGCCTTTCCTATGAATCGCCCCAATCCAAGGTACATGCTTGCATCACAATTTTTAGTGTGCGGATTGTCCTTTCATCTTGGTCATCTTTTTGCTGATGATAGGCGGTACTCATGTTCACTCGTATTCCCAAGGCTTTCTAAATACTCGTGTTTAATCATGTTCGTTAATCTAGAGTCCCTATCGGAGACTATTCTTGTGGATGATAGGTGGTAATCATGTTCACTAGGGTTTGTGAATCAAGAGTCCCTATCTGAGACTATGCTTGCTTGTACCCCATGTGACCGGAAATCTTTTCCATATATTTTCATACTATCTCTCCAGCTCCACCAGTCTTCTTTATTGGGATGAAGTGAGAAGACTTGGCCAAACTGTCCACGACCACCATTATTGTATCTTTCTTCTTCCTTGTGGTAGGAAGACCGGTCCCAAAGTCCACTGTGATGTGATCCCACTTGTGTTCCGGAATGGGAAGGTTTGGCAAAAGCCTACTCGCAAATTGATGCTCGACCTTGACGAGTTGGCATGTTGGGAACTTCTCCACCCACTTGGCCACATCACGTCTCATGCCA
The DNA here is from genome assembly GCA_905132765.1 of Moricandia arvensis. NCBI lineage: Eukaryota > Viridiplantae > Streptophyta > Magnoliopsida > Brassicales > Brassicaceae > Moricandia > Moricandia arvensis. The sequence goes on along the minus strand of CAJHQP010001187.1, from coordinate 23,900 downwards.
ATCCAATGATAATATCTCTTTATGTCGCAGTACATCTTGGCCTCACATGGATGAATTGAAAATTTGGATGGTTGATCTTGCTTCAAGATCTCGTCCTTTAATTCCTTTTCATTCGGCACAGTGACTTGACTATTGATAAGAATTGTCACATTATTGGATGTTTGCTACTCGGTTTGTTCATATTAGCAACTTTGTTCAAGTTCTCATCCTTGCCTTGAGCAATCCATATCTTTGTGAGTAGATCCGCTTGTCCTGTTTCGCCCAAACCCAATGGTTCCTGATCCTTAAATAATGTATTATGATGCCACATCTGGATCATTCCTTCAAGATCTTCAGACGCCTTTTCTGCTGAAAGATCAGCCCTTCTCCTACCTAGTGCATTCACGAACAAGTTAACCTTTCCCAGATGATGAGGAATATCTAGATCATAATCAGCCACAAAATTTAATCCACCACCTTTTCCTTAGGTTTAATTCAATCTGAGTAAAGATGTAGTTGAGGCTCTTATGATCGGTAAATATCTGCACCTTGGCTCCTTACAAATATGAACGCCAAATATTTCAAGGCGAAGCCCGTTGTGTTGATAGTTTCCCTCTTGCTTCCTTAGTTGCCTTGATTCATAGGCGATCACTTTTCCCTTTGCATAGAGCGCAGCCAAGCCCGGATGTAGATGTATTTGTTTAGACTGCATAAGGTTCATCCACATCAGGCAAGGCTAGAATTGGTACACACATTAGCATATTCTTCCGTGCGGACAAATAGTTATCACACTCCTCTGACTAATTGATCTTTCCCGATTAGTCTAGTCATGGGTTGAGCAATACTCGCGAACCCTTTCGCAAACTTTTTGTGGTGTGTTGGGGGAAAAGAATCCAAGAGTAAGAACCTTAGGTTAGAGCAGGTGCAAACCTATTGGTTCCAACTTCAAGTTTTCGGCTACCAACTTCCAGCGTCTAGCTTCCGGGTTTCGGGTCAGATGATTCCTCCTGCCTCCAAGTAAAGCGAAAAACTTCAAGATAAATGTGAAAATTCACATTTGTCACAATATGGTCGGATCTCCTTAAATCCGAGGCAAAACAGAAGTATTGTAATACTTGTGGATATCTCAAAGAAAATTGGAAATATTCTATTATCTAAGATATAATAAATATTTCCTAATTCTAAAGAGAGAGGCACGACTTCTACTATAAATATGGGGTTACTAACCCTAAAGAAGGTGAGGTCGACACGCCCAACTCAAGAGCTCGCCAATTTTACAGCCACCAAGGAAAGATATCTTCATCGACACACCAATGACAGGCTGATCTCCGTGATTGCTCTCAACCAGACCAATATATATGCTAACTACAGAACGTCTACAACTCTATTTAACGGCTCAGGCCACGATCTCCTGCCCATGAGCAGAAACACACCATGCTCACTGAAGCATATCGACACATCATGCTCACTGAAGCATATCGATTAATCTACCATATGGTATGGCCATGCGCTCTATAGACCAGATGAAATTAAGAAATTACAGAACCATGTTCTCACTAGGCCTTGCCATTAAGGCTATGCGCCCATCTAGGCTACATGCCTCCAATAATATGAATTACGAATCACTTGATCCCTCACTGAAGGATACGTAGGCAATCCCCACTGAAGGATGCAGCTAAAAATCCAAACACCTTCCATGGTTCCACGCCTAGACAACCAAATAACGCCCCTGATACCTGGAATCACCATCAACTGAGGCTGGAAGACCATGCGGTCATCGCTATAGTAAGGCAGGTCGTGCCTTACAGTCCATATTTCCTGCTGCTACAAAGACATTGACGATATATACTGGCCTATACCCATATGGCGGTTGTAACACCCGAAACTTTTCTAGGCATAGGTTGAGCAACTGGCCGAAAATCAAACAAGAACATGACCGACAGACCAACTGTCTACCAAGGTTCAGGAGCGCTACATGACGGGGTAGAAAGGAACTGGCCAAAGTCACAAAGAGTGAAATTCGTGACTAGGACAGTCCAACCACTAACACGTCCCGTCAGATTAAAGCCTAAGGCTTCTTAACCCGTACCCGAATCTCACATTGTGTTAGCTTTGACAAACTAATATAAGAAACAACAAGGCATTTGCACAAACGTTCACTTTATTTATCTCATATATTTTACATGGTTCACAACACACAACATATTATACAAGTAGTGGCATGTCAAGAGCGTAATATATACATACTTATATAAGAGAAATACGCTAAGATATACTTAAAAAGGTTTTTATCACAAAAATAACTTTTAAGGAAAAAATGACCAATATAACTTTTATTAAAGGGTGTAAATATACATTTATACTCTGGGTTAACTAATCTGGACTAAAGGTTTAGAGTTATGGGGTGAAGTTTTGGGGGTGGGTTTAAAATTGAATTAAAATAAAAAAATAAAAAAAAAGGTCTAGTCTGGTCATTTTTGTTCTTGAATGTTATTTTTGTGACAAAAACTTAAAAAATGGTTATTTGAGAGATTTGCCCTACATATAATCTGAAAAAAGCTTTTTGCCAAAGATATGCAAATCTACACCAGCCGCCCTAACTTCCCGCGACCTCTACGAGGTGACTACAAGTCACCTGAAAACAACAAACAGTGAGGAGTGAGTAATCTAGCATTACTCAGTGAGATACAATCCCAAAACTAGCAAATACAACCCCTTTGTATCCCATCCCAACAATCTAAAGTGACAGGTTCCCCTAATAATAATTTAACACAATTCAATGAATAATATAAGAAAAATCAGAAATACACAGCAGATAATAATAATAGCCAGATAATTAACGATACTATCGCTAAAAACTCGCTAACTCGATCTCAACTTAAAAAAGGGTTCACCAGTCCCTTTACACTTTATAATATATATCTAGGAAGGGCCCTGGTGCCATTAGGTTCCTTCTTCGTCATCGGCAATATCCTATCTCCCTACCAAAAAGTCTAGATAAAGGAACTTTCAACCAACTGCGGTCCACAGTTCATCGGGTCACTGATTGGACAACAATCAATCCTTCGAGTCACCGCCACATTACAGTGTCGTGTAATACTCAGCCATATGCCACGTTCTAGTTCCTCTGAGTCTTCCCGATCCAGCGAATAAGGGGTTTGCTTGAATACCCCAGGTACGAGGTCTGAAAGAACACTAACTCACCCCTAATATGCCTAGCATTGTGAGCTACACAAAAGCAAAATGGCCAATACATGACTAATACTAAACCCGGTAAAATAACAAAAGGTTCCTAATTTTAATCATTGTTAACACAATCAATATTATTCCAGAATCTAGCATAATGACTAATTTAAGAATACCTATCTATCCACAACTTAGCAATAATATCTAAGCATCAGCCTTCGCTAACTAACCAATCAACCTAATCATTAGCATATTACTACCATTCTCAAGAAATTACTAAACATGCTACCAACTCAATCAATCATGATTAATTAACCTCAACTATCAACTAATAAACCGTTACTAACCTAAACATGATCTAACTTCAAGTAATGGGAACCTGCATGAAAACAACTCAGCAATCAATTGATTATAACTAACAGTTCTTTGGCTGAACGGGGCCTTGGCCCCAAATCCGACTTATGCGATCCGAAACCTTTTCTGACCTTCTCAAGTGGCTTCTTGTCTGAACTGATCTTCACTTGACTAATCTTCAGCTAAAAAGAACCTTCCCTAGGTGCTGATTCTAAATAGGTAGAGAATCTGACCTCAAAAATTCTATATCGCTCTCACGTTTTTTACTTGCTTTGGACAGCTCTGGCTGTGGAGAAATGAAGTATGTTTGTGGGTATTTATAGGAAGCATCAACCAATTAGATTCAAGCTGTGTGGCCGCCTGTGTGTCCTTCGTAATGGCTCCGATCGCAGGCTCGGCGGTCCGTCGTGCTCCACATGTCAGGTCGCATGACCAGGATGGAATACAAGGTGACACCACTTCCTCCAGATGTCTGGATGCATGGCCTGGGTGCATGGAAGGAAACACCACAGTGCCCACATGTCGATCAGCATGATTCAGTCGCATGTGAAGCGGCACCTCGTGCTTCTACATGACACTTCGCATGTTCTGATCGCTTGTACTGAAACACGCCGTGCTTCCCTTGCAACATACCTTGCAAGGCAGTTACGACACGTCCTGAACTTATCATCAAGCCACCTCGTGCTTCTTGTTCCATTCGTCTAATTTCGACCTTTCCGATAAATTTTTGACCCGCGATCAATCCTAAATAATTTTTTACGCCCGTTCTGATGAGCTGAATATTTTCAAAAAACTCCAATTGAATTCTGACCTTAACAGAATATATTTTGAGCTAACTTTGGGTTTTCCCGTCGTGCTTCGATCCCGTTGTGCTTACTTCCTGTCCTTCTTCCGACTTATTATTTCTCTAAAATAATATTTTACGGGTACAAATTTTTTCCAAAAACGTTGTGTTTGGAAACCTCGTGCTTCTAAAACGTCATGCTTCGAAAAAATATGCTTACAAACATCCTTCTTATCAATATATCACATTGTCTAAGCATGGTCGAGTGGAATATTCGACTCATGGTTCATACACGATCGATTCGTTGATTTTACTGACCACGTCAAACTTTGAAACTTCTCGATCGATCAGATCGCCTGCGACTCGACTACCAAATAGATCCTAGACCATTCTTCCATTTTCTTCTAATCATGTCAAGTTTTATGTAATCAAAACTTAACATTTCTCATTATACTTTGACTGGTCTACGTACTTCTTCTGACGGTCCTTAGCCTTCTTCATGTTGGTTTGAATCATCTCCAGCTTAATCATTATCTCCGGAATAGGCGATCAAAACATTGTTCTTGTTTTGTCTCCCCCGGAATATTTGACTTTAGAAATTTCACGATTCTTTTGCTTCCGAATACGCCTTTTCTCCCAATTGGATTGGTCCTTCCGGATACGTAAGGTTTGCCTGTAACTCCTCGATTCTCTCGGGCTCAACAGCACTTGTATAGTTTACTCGAATGATGACTGTTGTTATAGGAGAACTCGACCAATGGTCGATGTTTCTCCAATTACCAGCTCAGTCTAGAATACACATCTGAAGAATGTCCTCAATGGTTCGGATGGTTCTCTCCGTTTGGCTATCTGTTTCTTGGTGGAATGTCGTGCTTTTGAAAGTTTAGTTCCTAAGAATTCTTGTAGTGCTTCCCAAAATGTTTGTCGTGAACCAAAGATTGTGATCTGAGATGATGTCTGAGGGTACGCCATGCAACTTCACAATTTGGTTGATCTACAACTCGGCCAAAAATTCAACTCTATCAGTGTCCCGCATAGGTAACAAATGTGTGACCTTGGTTAACATATCCACAATTACCCAAATCAAGTGGTTTGATCTACCTGTGACGGTGGGTAAACCGGTGATGAATTCCATGGAAATAGTGTTCCACTTCCATTGAGGTACTGTGAGACTTTGCAACAAGCCTCCCGGAACTTGTTGCTCGACCTTGACTCGTTAACAAGTTGCACACTGAACGACACATCGTGCTACCAATATTTTCATGCCTGGCCAATGATAGTATTTTATCACTGGTGTGCAATCCTTAGTATCTAATCTCTCAGTGCTTTTCCTTTAGGGACTGTGATCCTTCCATTAATTAGCAAAGTTCCATCCTCTTCTATCTATTATCCAGCATTATTTTGGCCTGTCTTGTCCTCTAAGTTTCTAAGCGATCTTGAGTAGCTTCTCATCCTTAAGTTGTGCCTCTCAAATTCTCTGAACAAGCTGGCATGGCTAACTAACTTCACTTGTTTCAACTCTTGGTTTAACAGCTCCATTTCTTTCTACAAATCTTCGTCCAACTTTTTTTCGACTTAAGGCATCCGCAACAACATTCTCCTTTCCAGGATGGTAGTGAATCCTTAGATCATAGTCTGACACAAACTCCATACACCTACGCTGATGCAGATTGAGTTCTGGCTGGGTGAAGACGTATTTAAGACTTTGGTGGTCAGTGTATACCTCCACTTCTTCTCCATACAAATAAGACCTCCAAATATGTAAACCGAACACCATGGACGCTAACTCGAAGTCTTGTGTACTGTAGTTATCTTCATGCTTCCGTAGCTGTCATGAAGCATATTCAATAACTGTCCCATCTTGCATTAGCACACAACCTACCCTAACTCGTGAAGCATCCATGTATACCGTGTAAGATTTATCTTGTTTGGGCAAAGCTAATACAGGTTCGATTGTCAGTGCTTCCTTCAACTTGTTGAATGCCTTCTCGGTTTCTTCCGCCCATTTGAAAGGAACTCTTTTACCGGTCAGTTAAGATAAAGGATTTCCAATGGATGAAAATTCCTTAGCAAATTTCCGATAATAACCCACGTGTCCGAGAAAATTTACTTCTGTCACAGTGATAGGTTGAGGACATTCCCGTATGGCTTTTACCTTTTCTGGATCAGCAGCCGCGCCTTCTACTGACACTATGTAACCCAGAAATCCCATCTCTTTTTTCAAAATGAACATTTTTTGAGCTTGGCAAATAGCTTCTGACTTTGTATTCTCTCCATAACAAATCTCAAATGCTCATTGTGCTACTCCTCACTTCTCTAATACCCATGATGTCAGCAATAAAAATGATCACGCACTTGTCGAGGTAGTCGTGAAACACTTCATTCATCAAATGCATGAAAGCCGCATGTGCGTTTCTGAGACCAAAGGGCATAACTACAAACTCATACTGCCCATACCTCGTGTGAAATGCCGTCTTCATGATGTCTGACTTAGCAATAGGAATTTGGTGATACCCTGATGCCAAATCAATATTAGAAAACCAACTAGCTCTCTTTAGGTTGTCCAACAACTCATCTATCCTAGGGAGATGATATGTCTTTTATCGTTATGTTGTTGATACCGCGTTAATCGACACACAAACTCATGCTCCTGTCTTTCTTCTTCACAAATAGTACAGGTGCTCCCAAGGTGAAGAGCTCGATCCGACGAATCCCTTTTCCAATAGATCCTCAAACTGTTTCTTGAGTTCGTCTAACTCTGCAGTTGCCATCCGATATGGTGCTTTAGCTATAGGTTTTGCTTCAGGCTCCAAATTAATGGTAAAGGGATTAATCCGAGGTGGAGGTAATTTCTTTTGTGGTGTGAAGATATCCTCAAATTCCCAAACTACTTTAATATCTTCGATCTTAAATTCATCACTAGTGGGTCCTCCACTAAACGTTAAAATTACCAAATATACTTCCCCGTCTTGAAGTAAATCTTCTACTCTCAAAGCTGCTACCAAAGACACGGTCTTACTAGGAATGATTCCATTGTATACCATCTCTTGTCGTCTACCTCTTCCAAACAAAAATATTTTCTTTCCATAGTCGATATGAACTCCGTAGGTCGACAACCAATCCATTCCAAGAATTACCTTGTCCCTTACGAAGGTATGACCAAAAAATCTGCCACAAATTCTTTCTCATGGATGACCAATGGAACATTCTTGATACACTGATATGCGTGAAAGGTTTGGTCTGCGGGGGTCAAGAATGCCACATTTACCCTGTAAGCCACAAAACAATTCCCAAACTGGGCAGCTACTTTGGGAGTCACAAAACCATGTGCCGCTCCCGAGTCGAATAATATATGTGGGGGTTGACCAGCAACATGTAAGGTTCCTACCACAGTGTCTCAATCAACAATATCAACGCAAATAATAACTAAGAATCCAACAACATCAATCATGATATATATATATATTTGTAAATGTGCAACATGACGATCAATCAATCTATACTTAAGGAAAATAATAAACTCCATGCAATAAAAAGAGGAGGTTAAGCACCCACAATACCTGTGATGGGACCATTAGACGGTCCTGAACTATCAGGGTTTTCTATTCCTAAGGAATAAAATCTACCTCCCAGGTTTTGTTTCTTTGGTTCTGGCTAAATTGCTGGACGGCTAGTAGGAGCTCGAATCACGAGAGAGGTCGTAGGGATTGGCTTGTTTGGACAGGTCGAAGCATAATGGCCCTTCCTACCGCAGGAGAAACAAGTGATATCGTCCATCCTTAACGATGGATAAATCTGCTGGCTACTCCATTGGTTGGTGGGACAGAACTTTGAAATATATCCCGGTTAACCACATATGTAACATGCCCGAGTTACTGCGATTATTGGCTTGGGCGCCAAATCCTCACCCTTTGCCTTTGTTAAATCTTGAACCCTTGTTGTAATTCGGCATTTCTCCTTGTTTAAACTTAGTGTGTTCCCTAGAATGTTGTATAAACTTTCTTTCTGCCTCTAATACGGTCTCAACATTAACAGCCTTTTCCACCAGATCAGATAAGTTGCTAAAGTTGCTTCCAGATAGTACACTTCAATCTTTTTCATATATTCTTCGGACACTCCATGGCGTCAAAATTCTTCTCCATCATAGTAATCCACTTTTCGGCTTCAATAGATCTGATCCTCCCTTGCTCTTGTAGGATCCAATGTTCTTCATGGTAGTAAACAGCTTTGAAAATTCCGGAGTAGGAGTATGTGTTGCTTGATTACTGAGTGCCTTAGTCATCACGTATTGTAAAAGCTTCAAGGTGTTTTCACTCCTTGGTCTTGTGGTCTTTCTGTTGCACGGTTCTGAACTAACCTTGGTTTTGATTGAGTTGATTCGCCATGTTGATGTCATTGGTCCCATTTACGTCTTGGGCTAATCATCGACAAACTGTCTTCCTGGGTAACTTTGGTCTTGTTAGCATACACAACAAAAGATCATGTCCTCTGAGGAGGGCTCCTGTCATAACCAAACATCTCACTAACGCCATTTCTATTATCCGGATCTGATCTGTAACCTAATCCTCTCCCTGTTAAACCCCTACCCTCTCCCCATATCGGGTCTCGTCCATAATCACCAGTCCCACGATTAGCCATCTGCACACGATTAAAAGAATAATACCTATTCCTATTATACTTAATATGGGAAGTGTATGGTTTCCTAAAGCATCTTTTCGTGACTCCTTTGACCTGATAAAATTCATTGAAAAGGACTTGTGTCACGCATACACGAAACTGTGCTCTAACACCACCTTTGTAACACCCCCGAACAGTTCTAGGTAAAGGTCGAGCCACCGGCCAAGAATAAAAAAGAACATGACCAACAGACAAAATGTCTACCAAGGTTCAGGAGCGCTACATGACAGGTTAGGAACGAGCAGGCCAAGGTTACAAAGGGTGCAATTCATGACTAGGCCAGTCCGACCACTAACACGTCCCGCAGATTAAAGCCTAAGGCTTCTCAACCCTTACCCGAATCTGAAGTTGTATTAGCTTGGACAATTTAATATCATAAACAACACGACATTTACACAAAACTTCACTTTATTTATCTTATATATTTTACATGGTTCGCAACACACAACATATTATACAAGTAGCGGCATGACAAGAGAGAAAAAGATACATACTTATAGTCTAAAAAAGCTTTTAACCAAAAAGATGCAAATCCACACCAGCCGGCCTAACTTCCGCGACCTCTACAAGCTAACTACAGGTCACCTGAAAACAGAAAAGAGTGAGAGTGAGTAAGCTAGCATTACTCAGTGAGTTACAAACACAAACTAGCAAATACAATCTCTCGATATCCCACCCAAAACAAGCTAAAGCGAGAGGTTGACATAAAAAAAATTAACCACAATTCATTGATAATAATATAAGAAAAAATCATAAATACGAAGCAGATAATAATAATAGTAAGATAATTAACGATAGTAAAAGATATCACTAAAAACTTGCTAAGTCGATCTCAACTTAAACTAGGGTTCACCAATCCCTTTACACTATATAATATATATTTATCTAGGGCCTTGGTGACATTAGGTTCCTCCTTCCTCATCGGCAATATCCTATCTCCCTTTCACAAAGGCTAGAAGAAGGAAATTTTAATAGATCGTGGCCCACAGTCCATCGGGTCAACGCGCGACAGTCCACAGTCCTTCGGGTCACTGCCACATTACAACTGCATGTAATACTCAGCCATAGGACATGACCCCATTCCTCATAGTCTTCCCGATCCTGCAAATAAGGTATTTCCGTGAATCCTCCGGGTACGAGGTCTAAAGGAATACTAATTCATCCCAAATATGCCTAGCATAGTGGGTTGTGGCAAATATATGACTAATACTAAACTCGGTAAAATAAGACAAGATTCCTAGTATTAATCACTACTAACCCAATCAAACATATTCCAGAATCTGGCACAAAGACTAATTCCAGAATACCTATTTATCCGCATCTTAACATTATTATCTAAGCATTCAGCATTTTTCTAACTAACCATATTAGCATATTACTACTATTCTCAAGCAATTACTAAGCATGCTACCAACTCAATCAATAATGATTAATTAACCTCAACTTTACCTAATCAAATTGTTATAAGTTAGACCTGGCCTCCTGCCATGATCTAAGTTCAAATAACGGGAACCTGCATGAAAACAACTCAGCAATCAATTGATTATAACTCACAGTTCTTTGGCTGAACATGGCCTTGAACCCAAATCTGACTTCTGCAATCCGAACCATTTCCTGACCTTCTCAAGTGGATTCCCGTCTGAACTGATCTTCACTTGACAGATCTTCAGTTGAACAGAACCTTCCATACCCACTGACTCAAAACCAGTAGAAAAACTGACCTCGAAAATTCTCTAAAACTCTCGAAAAAGCTTGGAAACTTGCTATCTTTTTAGCTTTCTCTCTCACATTTTTAAATTGCTTTGGACAGGTATGGACGTGGCGAAATGAGGTGGGGGTCGTGGGTACTTATACAAAGCTTCAACCGATCAGATTGAAGAGCCCGTGTGTTCGTCTGCATGGCTCTAGTCACATGTGCGGCAGCACCTCGTGCTCCACATGTCAGGTAGCATGAATAGGATGGCATGTAAGGTTACACCACGTTCCTCCACATGTCTGGATGGATGGCCTGGTTGCATGCTAAGCAACACCACATCACCCACATGTCAATCAGCATGCTTCGGTCGCATGTGAAGCGGCACTTCGTGTTTACATGTCACTCCGTATGATTTCTTCGCTTGTACTGAAACTCGTCATGCTTCCCTTGCCACATACCCTGCCAGGACTTACCACCACTTCTGAACTCATACATCAAGCCATCTTGTGCTTCTCAGTCCATTCGTCTGATATCGACCCTTTAGGTAAATTTTTGACCCTAGATAAATCCCGAATATTTTTCTACGGCCGTTCTGATGAGCTGAATTTTTTAATAAACTCCAATTCAATTCGGACCTTTACGTAAGTATTTTCCCAAGCCTCTGGCTTCCCTGAAAAATTCCATAATACCGAAATAAATGTTTTTAGCTCACTTCGGGTTTTCCCGCGTGCTTCAATCCCATCGTTCTTACTTCCCGTCCTGCTTAATTCCCGTCCTCCTTCCGGATTATTATCTATCCAAAATAATATTTTTCTGATACGAGTTTTTTCGAAAAAATAATGCTTTGGAAATGTTGTTCCTCTAAAATGTTGTACTTCCAAAAAACGTCGTGCTTCCAAAATGTTCTTCTGATCAATCTATCACATTGTCTAACCATGGTTGAGTGGATTATCCGACTCATGGTTCATACACGATTTATTCTTTGATTTTCTTGACCACCTCAAACTTTGAAACTTCTCGATCGATCTGATCGCCCACGATTCAAACATCAAATAGATGCTCGATGATTCTTCCATTTCCTTCAAATCATGTCAAGTTATATATATATATATATATAATATGTTAATATGATTAAATCGAGAAGTTGGAATTCAGAGGCAAGTTTTTTGGAATCAAATCTTAACATTTCTCATCATACTTTGATTCCAAAAAACGTGCCTCCGAATTCCAACTTCTCGATTTAACCGATCGATGGTACAGCGTCGAGTGTATAAGCTCAACGGAACCCTTTTCAAAAACACTTTCCAAAACTGCCAAACCCCTACGGATTTCAAGAGACAATTCCTCCCTAAATCCCTGGTCGATTTTACTTGTTTTTGACCCTAAACCACTCGATTTCCACCCCTTTATCTGTTTAGATCACTAAACAACCGATCTCTATGGTATGGTCTTTGAATCTCTTAGTTTAGGGAGTTTCTAGGGATTTAGAGAAAAATAGAATTATGTTGGGTATAGGTTGGAATTTAAAATGTTTTAGGGTGATGGGTTACTAGAATAGGAGGTATCAACAGATTGCGATTGTTGTTTGCACGATCTTTGGTTTGATTTGAGTGATAAAAATCTTATATCCGTCGCAATCGACCATCTATCGACGTCCGCGAGGGTCCGTCATTTGACGGTTTCATCGACTTGACAAGTCACTGATTCACGTTGGTTTTGCTGTTGAAGATGAGCAAGAGAAGAACCAAGGCACATTTCGATGTTGGTGGCTCTAGTTCTGCACCATCGGGACCTCCGTGCTGTAAACCTTGTCCTATGGAGGAAGGGATTTGATCGACACGTTTGAGGATTACAAAGACCACAAAGCCTCGAGGGCGTGCACCTACACAGCAGTGTCCCAAGACTGGGACGACTATGATAGCCTCTACTATAACACCTGGGGCTCCGATCTGATGTCCGCGACATGATGAGGGAGCTTTCAATGGGGGCCATGGCTACTGTGGCTTTCTACCCCGACCTGGTCCATATGTTTATGGCCAGAGCTCGAGTTAACTATCAGACCTCAAGGGAAAAGAGGACGACCGAGGCCTAGTGGACCTTCATGATAAGGAGCACCAGGTATAACATCACCATCCCTGACCTCTGCCGCATCTACGGGTTTAACAACCCCGAGTACCTCGGCTCCATCGTCCCTCTGTTCCCTGGTCAGACCGCCTTTAGGGGCTCATTGACACATGCCTTGTTCGCCACCCGTTCTTGCGCTACTTTCTGAAGATCCTTGCCAACAACTTGTTGTGCAAGATGGAGCCCAACAAGATGAGGGTTCAAAAGCTTACACTGCTGTACAATTCAGTGGCCTGGTTGAGCTCGATGACGAGGCCATTGACCGCCAGCAGCTCGAGCACCAACACACCAGATGGACATGGATACCACAGACGAGTAGTATTTTACATTTTTACACTCCTCCCTTCTATTTTTATTTCAGGCTTGTGCATGACATGAGCTTGTTTTTCAGACATCCAATTAAGGAGAATCCAGAACATAACTCTAATACACCTTAGCCATTGATAGTTGAAAGGGCCACAGAAAAATATCTCGTAAGGAAGGAGAATATTCCTAAACATTTGCGCAGAGAAGCAACTGACAAAGAGATCGATGGCTTTGCCAAAGGAGTTTTTAAAATACCTTTAGATACTCAATTTTATGAAGCGTACTATACTTATTGATTGTGGATGTTTTTCAGGGAATCCAAGGAGACAGAAGAGGTCATAGAGCACATGTTCAATGGCTTCAGGGAGAAGCAGAAGTAAGGGATAATTCTCAAGAAGAAAAGTGACCATGGGAAGTTTGTGATTCCATGTTTTGTCAAAGGCAACGAGTATCCCAATGCCCTCTGCGATATTAGAGTAGCAGTCAGCATCATGCCTAGGACAATGGCTGAGAAGCTGAGTCTGAAAATGGAACCTTCATTCACTTTTGTGGATTTTTCCACAATGAATTCAGGGGGAATAGCAAGAGACATCCCAGTGAAGATTTGCAACGCCTTAGTCCAAGTAGACTTCCATGTGATGGATGTAAAGATTGACTAAAACTCTTCCTTACTACTCCTTGGACGAGCATTCATGGCCACAGTTCAAGCTATCTGCGACATGAAAACAAACAAATTTTTCTATCCTTGATTGATCCAAACAACTTTTATGAACCTGTTAAAGTCAAGAACAAGGCTACTCTGATATAATTGGGTGATGATCCAAGATTAATTTCTACATGCTTCTGAAATTACGACCAAGGTGAGGAGTCTACGGACAAAATATCGATCAATACGCAACCCTTGGTATCGGTCGATGGGCCTTACATACAAAACCTGCACAAAACCCACCCTTTAGAATCGATCGATACCCATTGATAAGGCCTGACATTTACCACTATTGTGCCATGATATCAGCCCTTTTTAGAGTCTATTATATCGGTTTGGAGTATGTTTTAGAGTATTTCCAGGTTCAGGTACGTTCTGGAGTACTTTGGTGATTCTAGAGCAGTTTGAGATGCAAAACTGCGCAGATGCATCAGAAGGTTATCTATGGAAGGAGATCTTTACACGATGCGATGGTGCTCATATTTGGACAAAAGATACAGCTTTGAGTTAGCTTTCCAATTCCACCGGTTGCGGTCCATCCGACGGTTAGATCCAAAGTTATGCCCATTTTACTGAAGAGTGGTTTGTCTGCCTCACAAGAGGAAGCTGTAGAAGTTTAATGAGTGTCGATCGACGGCCAAGCCTTGGTGTCGATCCAAGGTGATCCCAGACGACATGCCCGACTTGTTTCATGGACGACTTAAGCCCAGAAGCCACGATAATTTACCGGAATACCCATGGACGAGTTTAGACCAAATTTATATAGTTTTCAAAGCCATTGTTGACGGCTGAGCTTTATTCTAGCAATTATTTTGGAGCTAGGAGAGAAGGGAGGAACTCCTTCAGAGTTCTCCTTTAACTCGTTTGTTTCTTTATTTGATTTCGATTCTTTTCATCTATGATTTTGTGACAAAGATCATGTCTAAGTAATCACCCTGTTAGGTTTAGGGATTTCATGTTCTTAATGTCCAACTGACAGTCATTGGATTGCTAGGTTATCTATAGATCTCTACACCAGGGTGGATTGTAATACTAGGATCTAGAGTAGTGGAATAGCACGAGAGTCTGATTGATTAGTTAAACCTAGAATCATAGGAAAATTGAGAGGCACGAGAGTGCAATTAATTAACGGAACCCGACCCTTGTGTGGATTAGATATCTAGGTGCATACAAGAATTGGTCTAGGATCTAGTTGAACATTATCGATATGTGTATTAATGCTTGTCTGAGGTAGCGTAGATCGATACCCAAGCGAGAGCGGGAACACAGAAATTAGGCATCCGATTAGTAATTGCATGCGAGAGCTGGATTACTTGCTTATTGAATTCGAGTTCTAGAGATCTATAAAACGCTCACCATCCTTGATTTGTGTTTTGAATCTATTGATTAATAAATCCCTAGACCTAGGTATTTCATCTTATTGTTATCAAACCAATCACATGCTTACTTTTCTATAGTATTTCAACACAAATCAAATACTATTTGATTTGTGTTCAGCTTTATTTACTATACATATAAGTTTTTCAAAAAGTTTTATTGAGTCAAGAAGGGGACAATGATCAAGAATACTCTTGACTAACCATACTTTAGCACAATTTTTAGAAGGTTGTTGCAGATATTACTAGAGATACCAAAGTGGATCATCATGCCACTATATTACACTTGCTTAGAAAATTTGAAGGAACCGAAGCTGATTTCCAACACTAATCCTGACATTATTGCTTGCTTTGGGGCTTGGTATACACTGGATAAGATTCCTTCTGCAAGTCTGTAAATAAAAGTCATTGCACCTTCGGTTCGTTTCTCTCTTTCTCTTCAACATCTTCCTAATAGCTTAAAAGATTGAGATGACTTCCCGAGATGCAGACGGGTAGGTAAATTACCAATGACCCCATTATTATATTTCATACGAACAATCACAAATTGTTGGAAGTGAGGGGTAGGTACATTACCGATGACCCCATTATTCGCCTACAACTTTGCCCAAAAAGCAAAAGAAAAAAAGAACAGAAAAAAGAAGAGGAAAATTGAAAATGAGATTGCAAGATAGAGTGTATCAGCATCATTGTCCATTGAGTTTGAGATCTAGAAAGATTCAGAGAGAAAGGGGAGAGAAATGAATCAGAGAAGACTTTGTACCTAGTTGTTCAGATACTTGAAGAGGTAAGAGTCCATGTGTCATTTGATCGATACTCCCACAGTAAAGCTTGCACATTATTTTATGCAAAGATATTAAATAAGTAGAGGGGTGAGTTAAACTAGTATTTGCTAACTTGTTGGTAGAATGGATATTGTTGCTATACTACGATAGAGTATATAAAGATTCTCTGTGACTGACTTGACATGACGTGGTTGCAACAAAGTAGGGTGATAGTTATACTTATACATTATGTGAGTCTCCGCTTTTTAAAACCTCTTTCACAGGCTTTGTTTGCTTGAGGACAAGCAAAAGGTTAAGTATGAGGGAGTTGATGGGGCCTGATATTTACCACTATTTTTATGATATCAGCCCTATTTAGAGTCTATTACATACTTTTGGAGTATGTTTTAGAGTATTTTCAGGTTAGTGTACGTTCTGGAGTACTTTGGTGATTCTAGAGCTGCTTGAGATGCAAACCTGCACAGATGCATCCGACGTTTATCTATAGATGAAGATCTTCCCACGGTGAAATTGTGCTCATATTTAAATACAAGATATAGCTTTGAGTTAGGTTTCTAATGCCACCTGTCTGAGGTCCATCTGACGGTTAGATCTAAAGTTATGCCCAATTTACTAAAGAGTGGTCTGTGTGCCTCGGTAGAGGAAGCTGTCGAGAAGATCAATGAGTGTCGATCGACGGCCAAGCCTTGGTGTCGATCGACGGTGATCCCAGAAGACAGGCCCGACTTTTTTCATGGCAGACTTAAGCCCAGAAGCCACTAAAATTTACCAAAATACCCTTGGCTGAGTTTAGACCTAATTTATATAGTTTTCTAAGCATTGTTGACGGTTAAGCTTTATTCTATCTATTGTTGTTGGGTTATGAGAGAAGGAAGGAACTCCTTCAAAGTTCTCCTGGAAATCCTTTCGTTATTTATTTGATTCCTACTCTATATCTATTCTATTCATCTATGATTTATGTGACAAAGATCATGTCTAAGTAATCATCATGTTAGGTTTAGGGATTTCATGTTCTGAATGTCAAACTGATAGTCATAGGATTCCTATGTTACCTACAGATCTCTACACCAGGATGGATTGTAACACTAGGATCTAGAGTTGTAGAATAGCATGAGAGTGTGACTGATTACTTGAAACTAGAATCATAGGACAATTAAGAGGCACGAGAGTGCAATTAATTAACGGATCCCGAGCCCTGTGTGGATTTGATATCTACGCGCATACGAGTGTTGGTCTACAATCTAGTTCAACATTATCGATATGTCTGTTAATGCTTGTCTGAGGTAGCATAGATCGATACCCAAGCAATGGTATCGATCGGCGCTCGTCCTTGTTGGCATGCGAGAGCGGGAACATAGAAATTAGGCATCTGATTAGTAATTGCATGCGAGACTGGAATACTTGCTTGTTAAATTCGAGTTCTAGAGATCTATAAAACCCTTAACATACTTGATTTGATATTTGAATATATTGATTAATAAATCCCTAGACCAAGGTATTTAATCTTATTATTATCAAACCAATCACATGCTTACTTTTCTATAGTATTTCAACACAAGTCTAATACTATTTGATTTGTGTTCAGCTTATTTACTATATATATATATATATATAAATTTTTCAAAAAGTTTTATTGAGTCAAGAAGGGGACTATGATCAAGAATATTATTGACTAACCACACTTTAGCACCATTTTTAGAAGGTTGTTCCAGAGATTACTAGAGATACCAAAGTGGATCATCCCGCAACTATATCACACTTGCTTAGAAAATTTGAAGGAACCGAAGCTGATTTCCAATACTAATCCTGACATTATTTCTTGCTTTGGGGCTTGGTATACACTAGATCAGATTCCTTCTGCAAGTCTGTAAATAAAATTCATTGCATCTTCACCTTCGGTTCCTTTCTCTCTTTCTCTTCAGCATCTTCCTAATAGCTTAAATGATTGAGATGACTTCCCGAGATGCAGAGGGGTAGTTAAATTACCTATGACCCATTATTATATTTTGTAGGAATGATCACACATTGTTGGAAGCGAGGGGTAGGTACATTACCGATGACCCCATTATTCGCCTACAACTTTGCCCAAAAAGCAAAAGAAAAAAAAAGAACAGATAAAAAAAGAAGAGGAAAATTGAAAATGAGATTGCAAGAAGGAGTGTATCAGCATCATTGTCCATTGAGTTTGAGATCTAGAAAGATTCAGAGAGAAAGGGGAGAGAAAGCAATCAGAGAAGACTTTGTGCCTAGTTGTTCAGATACTTGCAGAGGTAAGAGTCCATGTGTCATTTGATCGATACTCCCACAATCAAGCTTACACAATATTTTATGCAAAGAAATTAAATAAGTAGAGGGGTGAGTCAGACTGGTATTTGCTAAGTTGTTGGTAGAATATATATGGTTGCTATACTACGATAGAGTATATAAAGTTTCTCTGTGACTGACTTGACATGATGTGGTTGCACCAAAGTAGGGTGATAGTTATACTTAGACATTATGTGAGTCTCCGCTTTTCAAAATCTCTTTCACGGGCTTTGTTTGCTTGAGGACAAGCAAAAGGTTAAGTATGAGGGAGTTGATGGGGTCTGATATTTACCACTATTGTTTTATGATATTAGCCCTATTTAGAGTCTATTATATACTTTTGGAGTATGTTTTATAGTATTTTCAGGTTCGTGTAAGTTCTGGAGTACTTTGGTGATTCTGGAGCTGCTTGAGATGCAAAACTGCACAGATGCATCCGACGTTTATCTATAGATGAAGATGTTCGCACTGTGAGATTATGCTCATATTTATATACAAGATATATCTCTGAGTTAGGTTTCTAATGCCACTTGTTTGAGGTCCATCCAACGGTTAGATCTAAAGTTATTCCCAATGTACTGAAGAATGGTCTGTGTGCCTCGCCAGAGGAAGCTGTCGAGAAGATCAATGAGTGTCGATAGACGGCCAAGCCTTGGTGTCGATTGACTGTGATCCCAGAAGACAGGCCCGACTTGTTTCATGGCAGACTTAAGGCCAGAAGCCATGACAATTTACCAGAATACCCCTGGCCGAGTTTAGACCTAATTTATATAGTTTTCTAAGCATTGTTGACGGCTAAGCTTTATTCTATCTATTGTTCTAGGGTTAGGAGAGAAGGGAGGAACTCCTTCAATTTTCTCCTGGAACTCCTTTGGTTCTTTATTTGATTCCTACTCTATATCTATTCTATTCATCGATGATTTTTGTGACAAAGATCATGTCTAAGTAATCATCATGTCAGGTTTAGGGATTTCATGTTCTGAATGTCAAACTGATAGTCATAGAATTGCTATGTTATCTACAGATCTCTACACCATGGTGGATTGTAACACTAGGATCTAGAGTAGTGGAATAGCACGAGAGTGTGACTGATTGCTTGAAACTAGAATCATAGGACAATTAAGAGGCACGAGAGTGCAATTAATTAACGGATCCCGAGCCCTGTGTGGAATAGATATCTAGGCGCATACGAGTGTTGGCCTACAATCTAGTTCAACATTATCAATATGTGTGTTAATGATTTTTGGAGGTAGCATCGATCGATACCCAAGCATTGGTATCGATTGATGCTCAATTCTTGTTTGCATACAAAGCTGGAACATAGAACTTAGGCATCTGATTAGTAATTGCATGTGAGAGCTGGAATACTTGTTTATTGAATTCCAGTTCTAGAATTTGATCTATAAAACCTTAGCATCCTTGATTTGTATTTTGAATCTATAGATTGATAAATCCCTAGACCTAGCTATTTCATCTTATTGTTATCATACCAATCACCTGCTTACTTGTCTACTATTACTTCTTTAATACAATTTCTGCCTAGCTTAATCTAAACATCTATAATCTATTGTGTGCCTACACTCCCTGTGGATTCGATCCCTAAGTAATACAATCGAACCTCTTATTTGAGAGAGTAAAAGTAGCCTATAGGGTTAATTTGAAGTGCTTCAATAAAAGCTACATCACCCATCATCAACAATCGGTCGACGGTCATGCGAAGGACATGACGAAGAAGACATAATCTACATTGGACGGCAATACTGTGAGATGGCTAACCTAGATTACAACGTTTCCTATTTTTAGGAAGAAGCAAATTAGTACCGTGCTCTTACACTAGAGGATGCTAGAAATTTCAGAGGATCCTATGGAACCTGGAGTGCAAAATCGATTGAGGGTGACCTAGTACCATCAATTGACGACAATCCGGTAGGATGCTATGAATATTATGATTATCTCAGACCAGATGAATATGAAATTATGAGAGAGCCATATTGATATGCACCAACAATGGATGGAATAATTCTCAAGGTATTCAAGGAATATTTAGCAGACATACTCGCAATGTCTAATGGATCACGAATTCTCTTCAGACAAAAACAATTGATTGGGGCAGTCCGTTCGGCATCGACTTACGGTAACACTACGCCATCGATTAGTAGTCATCACGCAGCGTTTAGGCAGAGGCTGGTAACAGAGAAGTTATTGGAAGACAAACTTGATGGAGTCTACCTTTCTCAAGACTTGATGAAGGATAGTATCTACAAGAAATTGGATGATATTTGAGAGCCATAGATGCCAGGCTAAACATGTTGATCATATGCATTCAAACAGTCGAAGAAAGGATGAGTAGATGGCTATTACTCAGAGAAGGATGGACAACCAGAGAATCAGAGCAGAAGAAGTTGTGAGAGGCTTCATTAGTTCATGGTTTGAGAAGAGAGAGAGTATGTTGATACATGCTTTCCACATTATTTTGATGAACCAACTTACTAGCCCAGAAGTCCAAACGTCGAGCTTAAGACTATAAGCAAGCGCTGAGTGGGAGGCAACCCACTGTTTAGTAAGTTTTAATTTGATTTTTCATTATTTAGTTATTAATTATGGTTGTAATTTAATTACTTTAGATTTTCAAAGGAGGAGTAGAAAAGTTCAAAACCTCCATGTTTTGAAATCTGGGCCGTAAAATGAGAAGTCATCAATGAAAACATCCATAAAGTCTTTGATCATGTTAGTAAATATAGACATCATACACCTCTAGAATGTTGTAGGAGCATTACATAGTCCAAAGGGCATTTTGCGGTATGCGAACGTTCCATTAGGGCAAGTAAAGGTGGTCTTTTCGTGATCGTCAGGATGTATGAGAATTAGGAAAAATCTTGAATACCCATCGAGAAAACAATAGTATTGGTGGCATGCGAGTCTCTCTAATTCTTGATCGATAAAGGGGCGAGGAAAGTGAACCTTTCATGTGGCAGCATTGAGCTTTCTGTAATCGATACACATTCTGTGTCCGGTCACAGTCCTCATCGGGATCAATTCATCTTTGTCATTTTTCACCACCATGATTCCTCCTTTCTTTGGGACAACATGAACTGGGCTGACCCAATTACTATCTGATATAGGGTAAATAACACCTGCTTCCTGAAATTTTATGATTTCCTTGTTGACTACTTCTTTGAGATTGGGATTTAACCTTCTTTGCCGTTCAATATATGATTTTGATTCATCCTCCAGGTGTGTCATATGCATGAATAAATTTTGGGAAATCCCTGGAATGTCATCTAAAGAATAGCCGATAGTCTTGCGATGTTTTCGCAACTTGTTGAGCAGAAGAGATTGCTCTCCGCTATTAAGATTGGCGTTGATGATAACCGGATAGGGTTTTCATAAAGAAAGCATATTTAAGTCCAGCTGGGAGCGGTTTAAGTTCAACCTTGGGCGCTTTCTCCTTACTCCAGTCTCCAGTTGATGAAGGTTGTCGATCAATGGTAGGTTCTGTTTGTCAATCGATGGTGGTTGATATATCAATTTATTTGAGTAAATTTTTTGGCGGCATCCATCAATCATGTATATTCTTTAACTTGATCATCCAACGCGAATATTGCTTTCTAGAGATGTGATTGCTCTGTCTAAAGCGTCATTAGAACACATATCAATAAATGATTCTTCTGCCACTTCAAGAAATGATCTATATGGTAGGCTTGACCGTCGATCAAGGGTTTCTTGATTATCTTCTCCATGTTAAAAACCATCGGTAGATTACCGAGATTGAGAAATATGCGTCCTTCTCTAATGTCAATGATCGCTCCGGTTGTAGCCAGAAATGGTTTTCCTAAAATTAGGGGATTTTTCTGTTCTTGCTCGTATCGTAGCACTACGAAGTCTCTAGGTATAAGACAGTCGTTAATTCGGGTGGGAACATCTTCAAGTACAACTTCTTGAATCCTAGTGGATCTATCGGCTAAAACGAGAGTGGTCTATGTAGACTGGAATTGAGTTAGCCCGTGGGCAATTGCAACCGAGTAAGGCATCAAGTTTACTCTAGAGCCTAAATCACAGAGTGATCTTTGGAATCTCTCATTGTGGCTGGTGCAATCTAAGACAAAGATACCAGGATCAGGAGGTTTAGCTGGAGTAGCTCCTTGAATAATTGCACTCACTCCCTCGGAGACCATCATTATGCTATGTTCTTTTTCACTGAATCCTCTTGACACTGATTCTTTCACATATTTCTTCATTGCCAATGACACATGTATAGCATCTCTAAGTGGCATCTTGAGGATTAGTTTGTCGAAGTCCTTCTTGCATATCGCTCGATCCAACTTCTTTTTTTTTCTTTCGCATTACTAACAAGGTAAAGGATCCCTACGGGTAAACCCCAGTTTTGACCGGTTCAGCTAATATTGGATTGAGGGTTACGTGTCGATCGATCCGCTGTGTTGGATGTCGATCGACGGTATGTTCGGGCTGTCGATTGATTCTATGTGCAGGTTGTCCATCGACGGTATCCTGATCTTATATTTCCCTCTCTTTCGAGTTTGCTGCTAATTACTCTAGGTCATCATCATGGTCTGAAATTCTTGTTTTGTGAAGAATTTTAGGACTATGCATGTCAATTTTAATATGAAGGGGTTTGATTTTTATTTCTCATCCTTCGCAATTCTAGCCAATTTATAAA
This sequence comes from Moricandia arvensis, assembly GCA_905132765.1. NCBI lineage: Eukaryota > Viridiplantae > Streptophyta > Magnoliopsida > Brassicales > Brassicaceae > Moricandia > Moricandia arvensis. Next base: position 945 of record CAJHQP010001187.1, on the reverse strand, counting down.
TGGTGATGCTTTCCTTTGCGTTGGTAGTTAATTGTTTTCCACTTCGTAGGGCTACAACATTGACATGACTCTTAGGGTTGGTATATGTCATACCAGGCAGGACATGTTCTTCTCTTATGATAGACATAGCGTTATTTGCAACTTGGTTGTCGATCCTCTTAATTTGATCACCCAGAGTTCCAAATTTCTTCATCATCTCCGAGTATATTAAGTTCAATTTATTGTCGAGGCCGGCAGCTACCCCATGGTTTCCTGTGAATACTAGATTCATTCTTGATTTAGAATTTCTTTTACGTTCTTTCACAGTTACATTGTAGTTGCTTGAGAAACTACCAATGTTTTTTCCAAATAACAAAGATGGCTTTAGATTATCGCATCCGTGAATTCTACTCTTCTATCGCTCTCGATGGAGATATCATCCTTTTCATCGTTTTGTTTTGATTGACCGTATTTTCCGCGCTAATCGGCATCGATCGATGGAGTATCTCCGTCGATTGACGCTTGACGCCCAGAGTCCATAATCTCTTCAGAAGGTACATGTGTCATCAGAGATATGAAAAGAATAGGTTACCAACAGTAAAAATAAAAACATAGACTATATTCTAAACTAAATCTAATGGCAATAAGAAGATTCTCCGGCAACGGTGCCAAAGTTGAGGTAGATTTTATTATGAACTCTCAAATTAACCCTATGAGATACTTTACTCACTAAAATAAGAGGTTCAATGTTGTACTTAGGGATCAAATCCACTGAGACTCTAATATCTAACAATAGATTTGTTGTTTCAAAATAAAGCTAGATGAAAGTATAAATTTTTGAATAGTGAATTAAGTATTGGTTTGATTTGTGAAGATTATTAAGAAGGATTAGACTTAGGGAACACTTAGATAAAATAGGCAATGCAAACAAATGGATTTTAAGCGTTTTAGTGGAGCACTTGTTCT